>CAIGQQ010033860.1:249890-282381 GCA_903798035.1 Danio albolineatus
ATCCATCCATCCATCCATCCATCCATCCATCCATCCATCCATCCATCTATCTATCTATCTATCTATCTATCAGCTTTGTCTTCCTGCGTGATTCCAACTGCAGCTGTTAATTAACCAATTATAGAAAGACAATCAGTTTTGTTCTCCTCAGGCAACTGCAGTACAGCGAGGACAGAGTGTGGTGCGCTGCTCACACAGCCTCGGGTAACATGTAATTACACATGCATCCCCTTAATTAAATAATTAGCAATGTAACCGGGAGAAATCTTTACAGTGCGTCTCATCCAAGTTGTTTCATGTTAATCCCTGTGCATCAAACCAGCATTAGCCAAAAGACAGATTCATTCGTAGTTCAGCTTTATAGTTGGGAACCACACTTTATTTTTAAATAGTTTGTGCGCACAACATACAACGTCTGCTCAAAGGCACCGCATCAGCCCTCAAGGCCAACGTTTCCCTGCTGCATTTGTGTGGATGTGTGCGCGTCTGTAATTAGGAGCAGTTTAGTGATGTATGTTGTGCTTTAGGGCTGTCAGAGAGGCAGTGTGTGTGTTTGTGTTTCTGGGATTCATGATGTTGTGGGGACCAAATGTCCAAATTCCCTTGTGGGTATTTTTTTTTTTTTGTCCCCATTCGGAATGCAGTGCCTAAATAGTCCAGAAATAAGTATTTTGAAGATGTGAAACTGCAATTGTTTTTTGTCTGTACAATATAAATGCAAAATATATTTAAAATATATATACAGTATTATTCATTCATTTTCCCATGACTTCGTCACGGTCGCCACAGCTGAATGAACTTATCCAGCAGTTGTTTTACGCAGTGGATGTCGTTCCAGCTGCAACCCATTTCTGGGAAACATCCACATATTCTCATTCGCACACTACGGACAATTTAGCTTACCCAATTCACCAAATGCTAACTGACCCAGCCGAGGCTCGAACCAGCGACCTTCTTGCTGTGAGGCAACAGCACTATACCTACTGCGCCACCGTGTCGCCCTTAAATATATTATTATTATTATTATTATTATTATTATTATTATTATTATTTTATTTATTTATTTATGTATTTATTATTATTTTTCATTCATTCATTCATTTTCTTGTCTACTTAGTCCCTTTATTAATCTGGGGTTGCCACAGCGGAATGAACCGCCAACTTATCCAGCATTTGTTTTATGCAGCAGATGCGCTTCTAGCTGCAACCCATCTCTGGGAATTATTATTATTATTATTATTATTATTATTATTATTATTATTATTATTATTATTATTATTATTATTAAACGTCATTGCATCTATAGAGAGTCCCCCCAAAAATGACCAAAATTGTGTGATATACCCAAAATGTGTGTCTTTGTTTGTGTACACTTGGTATGCATCACTGTTTGGTGACCAATTGTCCCCACAAGTATAGCAATACCAGTAAATTTGACCTTCTGGGATCATCATTTTGGTCCCCATGAGGAAAATGGTTAATAAATCCTGCAGAATTAAGTATTTTTGAAAATGTAAAAACTGCAGAATGTTGTTTATGAGGGTTGGGTTTAGAGGTAGGTTTGGGAGGTCCCCATAAAACATAAAAACCCAACATGTCTCTGTGTGTGTAGCCAGGTTTCCATCCTAATGTGAAGACAAAAAAAATCCTGAACACAAGTGAGGTGCATGTCCAGCAAGTTGTAAAAGCAGCTAACTGTAGTATTGGTAACCTAGCAACCAACAGTAAAAAAAGGCGAATATAATGGAGGAAGCTGATTAGTGACATGGTGTAATGTTCGCTGTATCAGAGTGTATTCAGTAAGTGTGTTTCCATCTTTTAGGATTCACATAAACCCTTTTTTAAGACCAAAACCCCCTCAAGTGTGTGTAAAATAAACCTTTTTGCGAATTATTTTATTTGAAATGTGGCATTTTCATCACATTGGATACTTCAAAATGCGCATTAATGAAAACCCAGCTTGTGTGTGTATGCTGATGTAGCTGGGGGCAGGGTTTTGTTTGTGTGTAGTGGGGTGATGGTTGTGTCCCATTTTTGGCACATTAAAGGCAAGGCGCTCCCGACAGCCAGATAATGAGAATACACATGCAGCCTGATCTCCCTCCGGTCCCGTCTGCTTCTCTGATAATCAAATAGACTTCAGCCTGCCTTTGAGGGTGAGACACCGAAGCAGGTGATCCGTCATGCTGTCTCACGACAGTTAATCATGGAGCAAATCAAAGATCTCCAAGGGAACGCGAAGCAAGCTTGAGTCAGACTTCAGAAAGAATAGCTGATATTAGTTCTGAAATCCTCAAAACGACACGCGTTTGGTGCTGCTCTTTGTTCACATCTGGCAGACTTAAAACGGTATCTAACTGATTTCTGATAGTCTCTCTGTCCTGGATGGCTGTTATTTGTTTCCATTCTTTTCAGTTTCTTCTCGTGCGCTTGAGCTTTGACCTCAGATGCTAAATCATGTTGCCATGGTTTCAAGTGAGCGATTAGATTCTGAGAAAAATGCAAAGTTCTTTCAAGTCTTATTTTAGTCATGAATAATAGACAGATGAAATCAGGGAATGCCATGAGTTCAAGAATATAATTGTTTTACAAGAACGTAGATGAGAAAAGGACTTGACTCAAATCTCAGTACGTTTTCAATAATGTTCCTAATAAATGTTCAGTCCTATTAATCATAAGTACCAACCCAGCAACACTTTATTTCGATGGTCCATTTGAGTATTATGGCTAGTTTCCACTGAGTGGTACAGTACGGTACGGTACGGGTCACTTTTATCAGGCTTGCGTTTCCACTGCTAAAGGGTACTCATTTGGTGGGTGTGGTGTACGACAGAAAGTTTCAGTCGACATCATTTTCTCTCGAGGAAATGTCTACAGTAAAGCTGAACGGGTCGCTCACATATCATATGAGGAGGACTTCTCACAGAACAGATGCTTTATTACACACATAAACACTGGTGTATAAATGTTCATTACTGACTGAACATGATCTGATTATAACTAGATCAATGATGCGAAATAGCCTACGGTCCGCGATTATATCAAATAAATAAAGAAATGCAGGATATATGAACACATACAGCCCCACACAGTCTCCGATGTTACCAAATTACAGAAAAACTACACAGAGCAGATATTTATGCCATATTTAGCTTCAAAAACAATACGAAATATAGCCCACAGTCAGTGCTCTCTCATCTCTATCTTTAATCTTCACCAGCACATGTAACCTCTCCGTCATTATTCTCTCGTTAGAGAGTAATTCCGTCATTCCGAGTTTATAATAGTCCAGGTTAAGAAGTTTGTTATTTCAAATAAGCGAAACCTCTCGCGCTCGCGCTTATGGGCTCGCAACCCATAAGAATCTGCTCTTCTTCTTGGCTTTGTGGCTGTTCAAGACGACGACAAGGTTTGTATAAGCTCGGGTCGGCTCGTTATTATATGTTTATATTAAGTATTGTCTCTCGGCTGTGTATTAAACATGGCGGGTTCTTTGTTTTCATACTGGCTTGTTGCGCGAGCAAACGACGTATCTCTGTAAACCAATAGCGTTCAGTTGCGCGTCTAGCTCCGCCTTTTGGTCACTCTTTGGTACCCTTGGGACCCTTTGCAAAGGGTGACCAAAAAGTGGTACGGTACGGTTCGGTACGCTTTTAGACAGTGGAAACGGCCTTAAAAGTGCACCGAACCGTACCACTCAGTGGAAACGGGCCATTAGTAGACCGTCTGCTTAATATCTGCTGATGCTGCTCCTTCAACAGATATTTAACTGACTATAAGAAACTTTGCAAGTACATGTCAACTTACACTAACCCCAACCACAACCTAACAGTCTACTTATATTCTAATTATTAATTAGCTGCAATGTAACTTAAATTCAACAAACGGACCATCAAAATAAAGTGTGACCCCAACCCAGGCACATTACGGATACACTGTCATGTCTACATTTCTGGGGACAGCAAAATACGTGACCGAAGGTATGTCTGCTTGCAGTTTTTGTTTTGGCAAATCCACCAGAGGCTGCTGTGTACACTTTCTGATCATCTCAGATTTCCCTCGCGCGTCCTCTTCTCACATAAATCCACCAGAGGGCGCAATATACGCTTCATTCGACTGACCCAGCCATCTCCGTCCCTAAACCCAACCAATAGTGTTTTCAAAAGCAATCTAGAAAAAGAAAAGCAGTCGTGGCCACGTGATTCCACCAGCTACTCTTCACCGGTTTCGAACTCCGTCATCGCGGTCAACTCAGCTCCATGTCCCAAGTCCATCGGCATACATTGAGAGCTACTGGGCAAACTGGTAACACCAGAAAAGCCGGAGGTAAGCGGAGGACGGACATAAACGGTTAGCTGGTAGCTCTAAAAGGAACAGGCGCCGTCGGTGGTATCATACCGCCTCGTATTGTTTGTTTTAAATATAAAAAGTGTCGGCACCAGTGGTGAAGTGGTTAGTGCGACACATGCACTCCGGTGCTCGCTGCGGTGTTCGATTCCGCCTCGCGGTCCAATGCCGATTCTTCCCCTTTCTCTGCTCCTCATGCTTTGCTGTCAATTCTCTCTACTGTCCTATCTAGTAAAGGTGAAAACCCCGGAAAAAAAATAATAATAAAAAAATATGAAATGCAACAATACGTACCTCTGGCTACATAATTCACGCTCTCCAGAAATGTAGACAGGGGGACATATTCACAATGAGCCTGTGTTGATAAGTACAAGCATACAGTATACGCATAAGCAATTGCACCACCCTGACTATTTCTTACAGTTGTCTACCATGGAGTACCTGGTGTTCTGGCTCTGAGCTTGAGCCTTGGGTTCAAGCCTCCTTTAAAGGCTGATTTATACTTCTGCGTCAAGCACACTCGGCACAGCCTGCGTGTAGTCGCCGTGGCTGTCGCCGACGCTGACGCGCACCGCGTAAAAAATGTAACTACATGTCGAAACGATGCGTATAGCGCAAGCCCTGTGATTTGTCGGCTTTTCGAGCTGACGAGTGTGGGCGGGGGTGAGAGCTGCGTCAGCCCGATGGAGCGAGTGTTTACAAGTGTCGAGTCCCGTGAAGGAGCTCTAGATGGAAACTGTTGTTCTGTGTTTTACTTATCATTAAAGTTGTTGCATGTCCGCCCGTTCCCACCTCAAGTTTGAGCCTCTTGTACATCAAGGTAGAGTTCAGAAAAAACAAAACACCAGCGAAGAAACTCGACACAGAAGAACATAAACACCTCACTGCCAGCTAGCGTTTCGGAAGTGTTATTGCAGAGCAGCACATACAGAAGTATAAATGCACGACAACGCGCGTGGCATGCGCCTTGGGTCACGGCGATCACTTGACGCAGAAGTATAAACCAGGCTTTAGATTGACTATTGCAGTTAAGGGCTATTTAATGTATAAACTGTCGCTCATGAGTAAGTTTTAAAATTGATTGTATATAGATTTAATCAGCAAAATAAGTATTACCACACGCTATGGCTAACCGTCTACAAGTAATTTAAAGCAGTTATTCCAAACATTTCTTAAACTTGTGCTAAAAAAATGTGTAAATTGAATCTGTCTAGTCTCCTCAGTGTGTTTCTCACATCTGTCTTGGATCTGTACAGCCAAACATTGGTTTAGTCATCATTATACCCTGTATGATGGAAAATAAAAACACTGAACCGTAAATAGAGAAAGTGGTTAAAATAATGACCCAAGTCAAACCACCTTTGCGTCATAGGCCAGAATAATATAACAAAAACCCCAGAATACTCTCATAGCGGTGATTCAGGCCAGGTGTGGAACATACTGTGATTCCTGGACAAACTAAACCATGAAGTAAAGTCAAATAAAAAGCAGACCCAGACTGCCTTAAACACAGGTTCACTTGCAGTATGGGGCCAAACTATAAATGTGTCTTGATAGTTGAATTATTAGCCGTCAAGGACATGAAACTAGGTTATGAAACATGATTAAAAAATAAACAGCACGCACAACAGTATCTCCTGTCTTTGGTAAATTATTGATGTTCCAGGTTTGGAGCATTTGCATTTGCTTACATAACTGACAGACGAGCACACATTACACTGTTGAAGTACACAGTGTCCATCCAAACCATCTCACATTTATTGATTGTCATACAAATAATGAGATTATTCTAATGAAGATGTATCTTTACATCAGCAGAGAGTATAAGAGATCAGTTTGTAGGGCTGTAATATCACTGGCCTTGTAAAATATTTAAGATTCAACAGTGTTTTAGGCTGTGAGCAGCAGTAATCTAATATACGTGCCATTAAGTGCATTAAATGTCCCATATATGTTGATGTCCTGTTATGACTTTGTAACGGACAGCCAGAGGGTGCATCTGCATCATAAATGGGTAATAAGGATCCATATTTGGAAATTGATAGGACACTATGTGGTCTAGATTCAACTTGAAATCTGATGGTTTAAGAAGATCTAAATAATGAGGAAATCTCTGTTAAAGTTCATTCCTTCATTCATTTTCTTTTCGGCTTAGTCCCTTTATTAATCCGGGGTCGCCACAGCGGATTGAACCGCCAACTTATCCAGCATTTGTTTCACGCAGCGGATGCCCTTCCAGCCACAACCCATCTCTGGGAAACACATTCATACATTCTCATTCACACTCATACACTACGGACAATTTAGCTTAACCAATTCACCTGTACCGCATGTCTTTGGACTGTGGGGGAAACCGGAGCACCCGGAGGAAACCCACGCAACCACGGGGAGAACATGCAAACTCCACACAGAAATGCCAACTGGCCTAGCCGGGGATCGAACCAGCGACCTTCTTGCTGTGAGGCGAATGTGCTACTCACTACGCCACCGTGGCGCCTCTGTTAAAGTTCTCTAAGTTAAATTCTTAGCATTGCATATTACTAATCAAAGGTTTGGTTTTTATTTATTTACTGTTGAAAATTCTAAAGGAACATGATCATTGTTTATAATAATAACATCATAATGATTCTTGGCATTTTACAAAATCGATAATCTTGACCCATGCAATGTATTTTTTTGGCTAAAACTAAGCAAAAAAATTACTAAATAAAATACACCCAGGTGGTTGCTATTGCAGAATAAAACCCGACAGCCTTATTGGCTGCCCGATGCAAAGCAGAACACTGTTGTATTTTTACATTCATTTGTTACAGTTTTTCTGAATTCTTTACACACATTTTCTGAAAGCATGCCTCATATTGTCAGAAAACACGCACACATTGGGCAAAACCCTTTAATTCTCCTGCAAAATGAAACTTTACGTTCAAAACAATGTATTGTATTTTGTTTTCAAATGACACACACAAACCATCACATGAAGAGACATTTTAAGAGTTCACACTTAGATAATGCTTGACTATTTTAGCAGGTTTGGCATACTGTCCCGGGAGAGAACCCTGAGCTCGGAGATAGATGAACCCAAGGCTCCTGCTTGGTCAATAAGCATTAGGAAGGATACGAGATCAGGAAGTTCTTGATAACTTCCCAGGAATAGACCGCCAATTGCGCCAGTTTGTACATAGTAGGTGCTTGTGACTTTAACTTTTGTTGCGTTTTTCGAATGTGGGAGGAAACCGGAGCACCCGGGGAAAACCCACGCGAACACGGGGAGAACATACAAACTCCACACAGAGAATGTCGACTAGCTCAGCTGGCGTTTGAACCAACGACCACCTTGCTGTGGGGCAACAGTGCTAACCACTGAGCCACCGTGTCGCCCGGACTTAGAATTGAGGAGGAGGGAGAAGGGATGGATGGAGGGTTTGCAAAGCGAAGATGAGAAATGAAGTTTAGGCTGGATATTCATATTAAATTTGGAATGATCCGATTGGCTAGTTAGGGATTAGTGATAGGGGTCAGCTGTAGTCAATCCTATCACGTGCTCCTCTCGAAATTAGTTTGTGAAACTTCACTTATAAGAACCAGTTGATCACTAGATATACTAGAAACTTCCTGGCAGGTCTGTTGAACGAAGTTGGAGCTAAACTCAGCAGGACACCGGCCCTCCAGGACATAGTTTGGACACCCCTGACCTAGATCATGGGTGTACAAACTCAGTCCTGGAGGGATGGTGTCCTGCTGAGTTTAGCTTCAACATCCTTCAACACACCTGTCTTGAAGTTTCTAGTATACCTAGTAAGAGCTTAATTAGCTGGTTAAGGTGTGTTTGATTAGGGTTGGAGCTAAACTCTCCAAGAGTTCGGACACCCCTGACCTAGATGATCCTGTGTTTTTAGTGTCAGCGGATTCTGTCTGGGAATATCATACCTTGGAATGTCATGACTGACCAATCAGAATGTAGTAGTGTAGTAATGTTTGCATCACATACCTGGAACTCAAACAGTAATGCATGAACACTCCCAATCCCAAAAACATAGGTATGAATTCTTAAGAAATGCATAATAAAAACTGATAAAAAGGCCTTGCAGTCTATGTAAGTGCATGGCTTTGAATAAGAATGTCTACCAACTGCACTGATTAGCAAATATGCTCCAGTTGCCCTCACGATTCAACATGACAGTTGTGTTGTATCCTGCAGAACCGACTCCAGGGCGCCCCCAGCCTGCTGATGCTGGCCTTGCAACAGCAGCTCAGTGAGTTGAGGGTGGATTCAGGACTCGCATGTGAACAAAATGCAGAAGAGGATTTGGAAAGTCCCAGTGGATCGAGCTCAGGTACATCACGACTTCAGGCAGCGCTCTGCAAAACTGCACAGTTGTTGTGGATACATGCAGATGAACAGAATATTGGTGCATGCTAATTTCTGTTATTTCAAATTAAAGCTAATAACACTAGAAATGAAATGTAATGTGTCTTGATCCCTCAAGGGTTTTACGATCAAAGTGAAAGTCTGTCTCCTCCACTGCGTTCCTGTTCCTCCCCGAACCTCACCGTCTCCTGTCACAGGCCCAGATCAATGGGTGAGGGTTTTATTGAAACATATTTTCATGCCCATTTTAATGCAAGAATGTGCAGAGCTCTTAGTGCTATTCACTTTTAGTTGTTTAGTTGTATTCGAAACAGTCAGATTTGCTGGGTCATATTATAATCTAGAATCTATTAACAAAACTGTATATATGTGTTGTATTATTGTAATGATAAACAAGCACAAGTTGTATTACTATTTCTGTAGAAGCTACACTTGTATACACAAAACTGTATGTATTAACCCAAAGTTGGGTCAAATATGGACAAAATCCAACATTGTTTTTATTTTTAAATTACATTGAAATATGGTTTGTTTTAATTTGACCCAACATTGGAGGGTGACACTGTGGCGGAGTAGGTAGTGCTGTCGCCTCACAGCAAGAAGGTCGCTGGTTCGAGCCTCGGCTGGGTCAGTTGGCATTTCTGTGTGGAGTTTGCATGTTCTCCCCGTGTTCGCGTGGGTTTCCTCCGGGTGCTCCAGTTTCCCCCACAAGTCCAAAGACATGTGGTACAGGTGTTACGGCTGCTGTGTGTGTGTGTGCATGTGTCATGACGTCACTCACTGTTTGTATCCCGGACGAGCCCCCAATTTATATTATGAACCCTTTTTTTAAACAAAAAATAATTCATCCATCAAGGGAACGCAACATAGAGAGTACACATGAATCATTCAGCCTTATCTTGCAATTCTAATCGCAACCGAGCTATTCTCATTTTCACTCGCGCGTCTACACGCGACATTGATTCATCTGTCGAAATGGACAAAGGTTCAAATTTAGGCAAAGAAAACAGTCCTACCCCACTCAGATCAACAAGTGGCGTTACTGCCTCAACAACAGCATCATTTGACAAACATGGTTCATCTTGACCAGCTGACAGTGATTCTGCTGATTCCTCAACACCATCTGAAGGTAATACTAGGGCCAGACGGAATCTGCGGACATTTTTAGCTATTTCTGCGGAGTATTTTGTTAAAAATCTGCGGATTCATGCAGAATTATTTTAGGAACATCATAACAAAAATATATATATATATATATAATAAAAAGTAATACCTTTTTAACTGTATTTAATGTTTACAATGCGAATCTAATCAGATCCACTTTATTTGGTAAACAAAGCAAGTCTCCCGAATAAAATCTCTACTAAAAGACAGAAAATGTTACTTTACAAACTGTATTGTAAATAAATCATATGAATATTTTCTTATTAATCAATATTATTACTGAAATTAATTTAAAAACTGAATAAATATACATTTACACACATTTACCCAAGTAAATAAACAGAATCAATGATGGGCTAAAAATCTGCGGAATTCTGCGCGCGCAGATTCCGTGTGGCCCTAGGTAATACTCCTTTTTCAGTTAAACCAGCCACCAAACAAGCCTTTAAGTCTCTTTTAAGCATAGTTTTAGAAACACACATTTCAAAATGTTGTGCAATAATAAACAAATCATCTTTTCTACAAGTCTCTAATGCCACAAGATCTGGTTGTTTCAAAAACTCGCCTAAATCAAAAGTTGCCATTATTAAACATTAAACAAACAAAACAAACAACTTCTGCCCTAAACCTACCTATTCAAAACTAACTAAAGACCTTTCTAGTCTTCAGAGGTTACCAGTTGAGAAGCCATGCCTCTCCCCCGGATTTCCTCCAAAAACAACAAACTAAAATAATAAAGAAAAATAACAAATCGTAAATTGTTGTGAGGACCGGCGCTAGACACGGCCCCCCTGATTTACTCTACCTATCTGGAGTAATTCGCAATGTCTGTTCAAATTAAACAATCTCAGTCGAGCCCCCAATTTATGTTGCGTTCCCTTGATGGATTAATTTTGTGTTTAAAAAAAAGAGTTTGTAACATAAATGCCTCTCCCCCGGATTTTCTCCAAAAAAATTATAAAAAAGGGTTCGTAACACAGGTGAATTGGGTAAGCTAAATTGTCCGTAGTGTACTGTATGTGTGTGAATGAGAATGTGTGGATGTTTCCCATTGATGGGTTGCAGCTGGAAGGGCATCCGCTGCGTAAAACAAATGCTGGATAAGTTCATTCCGCTGTGGCGACCCTGGATTAATAAAGGGACTAAGCCGACAAGAAAATCAATGAATGAATGAATGACCCGACATTGGGTTAATACAGGCATGTCCAAACTCGGTCCTGGAGGGCCGGTGTCCTGCAGATTTTAGCTCCACCTTGACTCAACACACCTGCAAGGATGTTTCTAGAAAGCCTAGTAAGAGCTGGATTAGCTAGCCCAGGTGTGTCTGATTGGGGTTGGAACTAAACTTTGCAGGACACCGGCCCTCCAGGACCGAGTTTGGACACCCTTGGGTTAATATAACCCAATTTTTAGTTCAATGAGTCCATAGTCTCAACGAAAATGATACTTCAATGTTGTAAACTTTGTTTCTACTCTAGTACAATAGCTGTGTGAATAAAAACTTTGTACTCGATAATAAAATTCATAACTTTTCCCACAAAATATTCAAATATCTGTAATAAAATATAGGCTTATAACTGCCTTTGAGAAAGTAGGGCATTTGCAAGGGGATCATCGCACTTGAGCATCCTTTGGATATGAAAACTTTGAAAACCCCTGGTGCTTTAGTTTTATTTCTCATCAAGTATTTATTTCTCACACGCTGACAGATGCCTACATGCTGGACTGGGAAGGTCAGATGGAGCCCAAAGTACACACCACCCTGCCTCGCTCATTTTCTGCCCCATACCCCCCACTTGAAGGCATTGCCGAAAGCATCGAGGAGGAAGAGGAAGAAGAGGAAGACAGCTCTCAGTGGGTGTCAGATCAGATGGCAGATGGGCATGAAAGCTTTACGCCTGAAATGAGCCTCACTTCTGATGTGGAGGTCGATCCTGCAGGGAAGATAGATGATGGTCCAACAGAAGAGGATATCCAGCAGGCTATGCGTGTGGAGACGTACATTCTGGGACTCCTGCAGCGGCGGCACCTCAGTCCTACAGCAGGACTCAACTCTGATCCCGATCAGTGGCAAGAGTTACAAACATACCCGCCTGGTTACCCTCAACTCAATCAGTCAGAATGGCAGGAATGGGAGGAGAACGAAGGAGAATCGCAAGACGGATATTACATAAACCTTCCCTGTGGCCAAATCGGACAAACTTCCCTAAGCAGCGAGGAGCCGGAATCCTCCTTGGAAATAGATCAGTATGGAGTTGAGGATGTTTACACCAGCGGCAATGAATCCCCTCGGCATCAGCCGGTTTACATTGAACGCCGCGCTACAATGTCAGACACCAGGAAACCTCACATTCACACCTGCTGCAATCACACTTGCATACCTACGACGTCAACTCCAAATTCCCGTGAGCACCACCAACCAATTCCACCTCAAAAGTGGGCACTTCTTCGGTCCCTAGCAAGAAGCGGTCCAGAGGAACGGTGGACAGGAGAAAGACAAACCAAGACCACAATTCGCTCTCGTTCAGAAGACAAAAGCGTTTCCCAAGGATGGGGTGCCCAAGTTGAGCACAAATATTACACTGTTGGACGGGATATGAGCAGACATCATAGTGAAGAATTTTACCCACCCAGTCAGCGACTCTGGTGCTCCTCTGCAGATCTCAGTCAAGAAGAGGATGAGGGGATATTTAAGGAAGACATGCAGGAGTTCGATCAAAACCATTTACCAAATGCTCAGCTTTTAGAGCAGAACCAGAGGTTGCAGGACCGGATGGAGGCATCCACTGGTCCGACCAATGGTTCAGACTCAAGCCTGAGTGAGACTTTCTCTCCAGGAACCAGTTCGGTGTCCAGTGATTCAGATGAGAGTGGAGGGCTGGTCTGGCCTCAACAGCTTCCCCCTCGATTGCCTCCTGCGTCCTCCTCCTCATCCCAAAATCCTCCCAATGCCGTGGTCAAGATTAAAGCCTCACATGCGCTCAAAAAGAAGATTATGCGATTTCGTTCAGGCTCCCTTAAACTCATGACCACTGTGTGAGTCTTGAAAATCTCAACAATAAATGACATTGATAGCTCTACCTAATCCAGTGGTTCTCAGTTTCGGTCCTCGGGACGCCCCCACCCTGAATATTTTGTATATATTCCTTACCTAACACACCTTATGCAGATCATCAGCTCATTAACAGAGACATCCATGAACTGATCCTTGTGTGTGAAATAAGACAGACATACAAAATGTGCTGGGCAGGGGGGCACGAGGACCGGCAATGAGAACCACTGAAATCCATCAAGACGTAGTACAAACTGTCTCTAGCCTCTGAACCATGACACAAGGCAAACCTAAAAAAGCACCGTGGATTGATTAGGATTATGTGTTAGAGGATTTGATTTACAAAAATGAAAACTTTGTTATCATTTTCTGACTCTTCTGTCGTTCTTAACTTAATAGTGTGACTGTCCTCTTCAATGGAACATAAATAGTACACGCTGTATTTTATTCATACAATGGTCAGCAACGCCGTTTAGTTACCATAATTCTTCAAATCATCTGTAAGAAAGAAAGTCATACAGATGTGGAACAACATTGGGGTGAGTAATGGATGACAGAACTTTTATTTGGTGTTTGCTATACCTTTAAAGTGGACTATGGCCCTATAGCTATTGTAGATCACTCTCTTGTTTTTAGACATTTGCCTAAAACTCTTCTTTACATCATCATATCTTATCTTTCCCCCGGTGAATGAAGCCAATTGCTCAGTGAAATAGAGTTGGGAGGCTGAAGAGAGTGGTAAACAGGAACAGGAAAGTACCTCAAGCTGAGACTTATACTTGGGAAAACAAACACACTGTGCCCATTGTAAGAGCGTGGTTCAGGGCTCAGCGAGAGTTGGCATTAATATGGAGAAAGTTTGTGGTAAATCTAGGGAACTCTGGCTCCCAGGGACCGCCTGGTGTTTTTAACCAATGGGAAACTCCATACCCAAGGGCCCACAGCAGCAACCTGCCTTACAGCTCTGCAGACACTTTCTTTGACCCTGCTTTTTTAAAGGAACACTCCACTTTTTTTGAAAATGGCTCATTTTTGTACACAATGTAACTGAAGAGTCAAGCTTTAAAATGACCTAAATTCCTTTGTAAACTTTAAGCGAGATGCTAACGGTCTAATCTGATTCGTTTAATATATGCTAAGTAGGATAAAAGTGCTCCCACTAAACACAGAGATTGGTTCAATGTATTTTAAAAGGGTAAAACCCACCTGTTTAACTCTGGGAGTTGTAAAATGACCCTATTTTCAAACAACAAAAAAGTGGAGTGTTCCTTTAAAGCAGGGGTGTCCAACTTACAGCCCAAACTACAATCAGTTTAGTGGCAGCCCGCGAGGCTTTTTATAAACATTAGTAGAATCTGGCGCGCTGTACAAAAATAAACGTAATTCAATAAATAACCACCGGGTGTCGCGATCACGTGTCTTCAATTAGGCAGCATTTCCTGTTATGATGTAAAATGAACCAACCAAACTGAAAGAGACATAATTGATAACCACATTTTGGCGAGCCATGGCGCAACCAAGAAAAGGAAAATCAACAGTGAGTGCTCTGAGTTTTAAATATCAAGAGTTTGGATTCATCCAAATATCTCTTGATGAAACGCCATTCAAAAAGGATGATGAGTCTGTTTGGCTCCACATACTGTATATATGTGAGCAAACATTTTCACTGATGAATCTAAACAAAAGTTAATTGAGAACCAATCTGACTGCCAGCCACCTCTGTATGTATATCTGCTACACGACTCACTCCTGACTTGGCATCAATTCTGAAATCGAAAGCACAACATCACTGTTCACATTAACAGAGTTTATGGTGAGTAAAATATATATTAGGATTTTAAAACGTAGAAAATAATTCCATAATAACACACACACACACACACACACACACACACATATATATATATATATATATATATATGCGTGTCTAAAAATTGTAAAATTTGGCCCAGGACAACGTTTTGTTTTTTGCATCTGGCCCTCGGCCCTAAAACTTTGGACACCCCTGCTTTAAAGCCTTTTTGGTAACACTTTATTTCGATGGTCCATTTGAGTATTAGTAGACTGTCTACATGATATCTGTTGATCCTGACATTCAACAGACATTTAACTGACTATAAGAAACTTTGCAAGTACATGTCAACTTACACTAACCCTAACCCTAACCACAACCTAACAGTCTACTTATAATCTAATGAGAATTAGTTGCTATGTAACTTAAATTCAACAAACGGACCATCAAAACAAAGTGTGACCGCCTTTTTAACACTATGTCCCTAGTGATCATATCAATTTTCATATAAAACGTGCCCTCTTTTTGTCATCTCTTAACAAGGAAACAGTAATTACTAGGCAGAATTCACAGACTTATCTGCAGGATGAAGAGTTTTATGCATTCACCTGGAACCGATCCTCATTAGTTTAGCAGTTTAAAGAGGGCAATTTTCATGGCTCATCTCACTCCCACGCAGGACAGGACAGGATGTGCCTGGGGTAAGGGAGGCATCTTTATCAGTACTACGTACCATTTTGCCTGCCATGTCCCAGGTGTTGTCTCTAGTTTGCACAGAACGTTATCCATTCATGAGAATGAATTGAGCGTGATAACACATTTTGTAGCATGTTTGTTAAAATGCATTTGTAGTGTTCTGGAAATTTTTCACTATTTATAGTAACCAATTAGTATTTATACTTTTGATATCACATAACGTCTTTATTGGCGCCACCTTGTGCATTGGGGGACTGGAATATTTAATTGTCTTGCTGCTACACAGCCAATCTAATTTTACTTGTGCTGTACAATGGAAACATACTCCAATGTGGAGTGTGCTAAAACAGTGGTCCTCAGCCTTTTTATCACCGCGGACCGGTCAATGCTTTTGAAATTTTACCACGGACCGGAGGTGGGGGATTGGTTCGTAGGTTGCTAGGCGGCCATCAACATTGCTGTCACTATTGTACAAGTTTTATTCATAGAGAAAAATTACAAAGCGTCTACCGAAATGTGTATATTCCATACAAGCTGAAGCTGATTGGTCAGTTCTTGTCACGCTTGTGCGCTTGTGGCATTCATTCAACTGCTTGCATCTAGAACAGGGGTTCTCAAACTTGGTTCCCCTTCGGGAGGGGAACTTCAATGCTATGTGGAAAAATTCCACTATGGGGATTTCGTTCAGAAAGCCAATCATCTGAAAGAGTATGTAAACGGGCCAATGAAATGCCAATGAGTTGGCAGCTTCAGCTTGCGCAGCTGATGCTTGTTGCAATCAATTTGGCAATAAAAGCACAGCGATAGCAGAGCTGAGCATCCATTTTCGCTTCAGAGTCTTTCACGAAGCTTCTGAGAGAGTCATGAGGGTTCCTCCAGCTGTATTACACAGAGAGAGGGAACGAGAGCGGTCTCCCGGTCCAGAGTGTGTGACACGCAGCGGCAGACGGTCGAGCTGGGTCCTCCCTTGCCTGGCGTTCTTTGGGTCCGGTCCTCCAGAGCGGTTTGTATTGTTGCGATCCTAAAAGAGCAACACAGTCGTGCAGCACGTCTTTTTCAAGACGGCGCTCCGACTGTGCGTTTCTGGATGCGGTGGTTTCCTGTCCTCGGATGATGGGCACGAGCACTGCGTTTCATGTCTGGGGGTCCAGCATGTTAATGCGGTGCTCGCGGACAGTGCATGCCATCACTGCGGTGGTGTGTCTGTTGCGCAGTTAAGATCGCGGCTCGCTCTTGCAAAAGGGCCAACCACCCCAGTTGTCCCCCGCTCCGCGGTGGGCACTCGGGCAGATCTGAGGGTTACAGTGGGAGTAAATCCGCCGCCCTCGGGCCTGTGGACCTCTCGCTCCTCCACGCGCTCCATCCAAGCTTTGAGTGAGAGAAGCGCTCCATCCTCGGATGGCCGCCCTCTCACTTGATGACACCGAGGCTCAGACGTCCACCGCTGCATCGGAGGATGGGTTATCCTTGTCTGATGAAGGATGCGAACCCGCTCCCTCCCTCCGGGGTGGCGAGCGCGGCGTCGGATCTAGAAACAGACATGATAATCGCGCTTTCCTGGGCTGTTTCGGCCGTGGGCCTGGAGATGGTTTATCCCCCAGCCCCGCGGTCGGACCGACTAGATGGGTGTATGTGGAGGATTAAGGCCTCCCATCCCTTTCTTCCCGGATGTGCGCAGTGGGCTCACGCAGTTTTAGAGGGCATCTTTCTCTGCCCGATCTGCGTGCACCTCCGCCCTCACCACCCCTTATGGTGGAGTAGCCAGGGAGTACGAGTTGATTTCCCAGATTGAGAGTGCCATGGCGGGCCCGCGTGGTGCCTCTTTCTGCTGAAGTCAGCCTTGTCTCTCGTTCAAGGCGTGTCGGTTTTTCTGCCTCCACGGAGCCAGAGCCCTCACAGCCGCGGGCCAGGCTGCCTCCACCCTGCACGCTTGGGTATGTGCGCACGCGCTGACCCAGCCGCATGAGGGTGGTTCCGACCCAGGCTGGTTACCAGCCCCGCACCGCACCCGACTGAGCTCCACGGACCTCAAGTCTGCTGCGCGTGCCCTGGGAAGGACGATGGCCACATTAGTGGTCCAGGAGCGCCACCTTGGGCTAAACCTGGCAAAAGATATGCGTGGAGTCGACAAAGTTTGCTTTCTTGTCTCCCCCGTATCCCAGGCTGGCCTGTTCGGCGACACTGTCTGTGAATTCACCCAGGAATTCGAGGCGGTGAGAGAGCAGTCAGATGAGGTCTCCTATCGGCGGGTATGTATGACCGCTCGGCCCACCGAGCTTTCCACATCTGCGGCTCCTCGCCGAGGGCGCCTGTCTGCGAGTGCTGCCCCGCCCTATCTGCGCCTCTGGCGAAGCAGCAGCGTTGAGCACCTTGTAAGTGGGCCGCCCGCCCTGTCCAGGGCGCCGTTAAGTCCGGTAAACGGATCACGAAGCGTCCCTGAGACGGGTCATCTGGAGAAGAGGTAAGTTGCTCTTTCCCCGGTGGAGGGCCGGGCTCAGTGAAAGAGCACTTTTTCCACTTCCTCGGATGTGACAGCTCGAACTCTGCCAGTCCGGGACGCTATGCCTTCTGGCTCGCAGAGTCGGTGCATCTCGCCAGCGGCTCACGAGCGGTGGGAGGACGGTCTCCTTTCTCCCACTCCTCCAGCCCCCCTCCCGGAGAATGGGAGCGAGCTGAGAGTGAATCTCTCGCCTCCAGCTCTTCCGCGGGACCCCAGCGCTTCCCGGATCAGCACTCCCACTCCGCGCTGCCCCACTGCAGGTACGTCAGCGATTGTTGCGATGGGACCATTAGCGAGGGCGTTGCCTGCCTGGTTAGCGTGGGCCAGCCCTTCGCGGTGGCTCATACGCACAATCAGACTCGGCTATGCGATTCAGTTCGCGAAACGGCCTCCCAAGTTCACGGGTGTGTATTTTTCCAGGGTCAGCCCCCTATCCGCCCCTGTCTTGCGAGAGGAGATTGCTGTCCTCCTGGCGAAGGATGCAATAGAGCCGGTCCCTCCAGCCGAGATGGAGAGCGGGTTTTACAGCCCGTACTTCATCGTGCCCAAAAAGAGCGGTGGGTCATGACCAATCCTAGATCTGTGCGTTTTGAACCGCTGTCTACAGAGACTCCCATTCAAGATGCTCACGCAGAGGCGCATCCTCCGGTGCGTTCGTCCTCAGGATTGGTTTGCAGCAATAGACCTGAAGGACGCGTACTCTCATGTCTCCATTCTTCCACGTCACCGTCAGTTTCTGCGGTTTGCGTTCGAGGATCGAGCTTGGCAGTACAAGGTCCTCCCCTTCGGGCTCTCCTTGTCTCCGCGGGTCTTCACCAAGCTCGCGGAGGGTGCCCTAGCGCCCCTTCGGCTCGCGGGCATCCGCATACTCAACTATCTCGTGACTGGCTGATTTTAGCTCACTCAGGGGAGCAGTTGATTATGCACAGGGACAAGGTGCTCCGGCACCTCGACCTATTGGGGTTTCAGGTCAACCGAGAAAAGAGCAAACTCACCCCGTGCAGAGGATCTCTTTTCTCGGGTTGGAGCTGGACTCGGTCACCATGACAGCGCGCCTCTCCAGGGAGCGCGCTCGGCTAATGCTGAACTGTCTGAGAGAGTTCGACAGCAAAATAGTGGTCCCCCTGAAATCTTTTCAGAGGCTCCTGGGGCATATAGCATCCGCAGCCGCTTTCACGCCGCTCGGATTACTCTATATGAGACCACTTCAGCACTGGCTTCACGATCGAGTCCCCAGACACGCATGGCACGCGGGCACACACCGGGTGACTGTCACTGCGCTGTGTCGCCGCACCCTCAGCCCTTGGAACGACCCCTCGTTTCTACAGGCCGGTGTGCCTCTGAGACAGGCGTCCAGGCATGTTGTTGTCTCAACAGATGCCTCCAGCACGGGCTGGGGGGCCGTGTGTTGCGGGCATGCAGCAGCGGGCCTGTGGGTAGGTATCCAGCTGCATTGGCACATCAATCGCCTAGAGCTGCTGGCAGTGTTTCTCGCTCTCCGCCGTTTTTCTCCGGTGCTGGAGCGCCAACACGTGCTGGTCAGGACGGACAGCACGGCGGCGGTAGCGTATATCAATCGTATGGGGGGTATCCGCTCCCGCCGCATGTCTCAGCTCGCCCGCCGTCTGCTCCTCTGGAGTCATCCGCGGCTGAAATCGCTGCGCGCCATTCACATTTCAGGGAGCTCAACCGTGCAGCCGATGTGCTCTCACGGCAGCCTCTACGTCCAGGAGAATGGAGACTCCACCCCGAGATGGTCCAGCTGATATGGGCGAACTTCAGGGAGGCCCAGATCGATCTGTTTGCTTCCTCCGAGAACGCTCATTGCCAGTTGTTTTTTTCCCTGACCGAGGGCTCCCTCGGCACGGATGCACTGGCCCACAGCTGGCCTCGGGGCATGCGCAAGTATGCGTTTCCCCCAGTGAGCCTGCTCGCGCAGTTACTGTGCAAGGTCAGGGAGGACGAGGAGCAGGTCTTGCTAGTTGCGCCTCTCTGGCCCAACTGGACCTGGATATCAGAACTCTCCCTCCTCGCGACGGCCCCCCCTGGCAGATCCCTTTGAGAGAGGACCTACTCTCTCAGGGACAGGGCACCATCTGGCACCCTCGCCCAGATCTTTGCGTAAGGTCCTAAGACGCGAGGAAGACTTAGGTAACCTACCGGCTTCGGTGGTTAATACCATCACTCAGGCTAGAGCCCCCTCTACGAGGCGCGCCTACGCCCTGAAGTGGAGTCTATTCACTGAGTGGTGCGTCTCTCGCAGAGAAGACCCCCGAAACTGCCAGATCTGCGTTGTGCTTTCTTTTCTTCAGGAGAAGCTGGAGAGCAGGCTGTCGCCCTCCACACTGAAAGTTTACGTGGCCGCTATCTCCGCTCATCATGATGCGATAGATGGCGGCTTCGTGGGAAGGCATAACCTCATCATCCGGTTCCTCAGAGGTGCTAGGCGATTAAATCCACCCCGCCCCCCTCTCATGCCCTCTTGGGATCTCGCCCTCGTTCTCACGAGCTTGCGCGGAGATCTATTCGAACCACTCGAATCAGTATCTTTAAGATTTCTGTCCCTGAAGACAGCTCTGCTGGTCGCGTTGGCATCGATTAAGAGGGTCGGGGACCTGGAGGCATTTTCGGTCAGTGACTCGTGCCTGGAATTCGGACCGGCTAACTCTCACGTTGTCCTGAGACCCCGGCCCGGCTATGTGCCCA
Source organism: Danio albolineatus (assembly GCA_903798035.1). Classification (NCBI taxonomy): domain Eukaryota; kingdom Metazoa; phylum Chordata; class Actinopteri; order Cypriniformes; family Danionidae; genus Danio; species Danio albolineatus. Next base: position 270,517 of record CAIGQQ010033860.1, read on the forward strand.
AGGTTCCTACCACACCGTTTAAGGATCAGGTAGTGAGCCTGCAAGCGCTGCCCACGGAGGAGGCAGACCCAGCCCTTCATCTGCTGTGTCCAGTTCGCGCTTTGCGAATCTACGTGGAACGCACTCAGAGCTTTAGATCATCTGAGCAGCTCCTCGTCTGTTATGGTGGTCGGCAGAAGGGAAGTGCCGTATCAAAACAGAGGTTGGCCCACTGGATAGTGGATGCCATCTCCCTCGCTTACCAAAGCCAGGGCGAGCCGTGTCCCCCAGAGGTGCGAGCGCACTCCACTAGGAGCATTGCTTCCTCTTGAGCGCGTGCACACGGTGCCTCTCTAACAGACATCTGTAGAGCTGCGGGCTGGGCGACACCTAACACATTTGCAAGATTCTACAATCTGTGAGTGGAGCCGGTTTCCTCAAGGGTATTAGGTAACCTTTGGTGATTGGGGAATCACTCGGTGAGGTGTTGTAACACGCTTGCTGCGCCATTCTCCTTAACACGGAGATACGTGCACCTTTTTTACTCTGTCAGTAAAGTTCCCCGCTTAGGTGAGCCCTGCAGAGATTCCTCCGAGGCCCCCAGCATCTGACTCAGCGGAGGAGTCAAACGCTGGCCCGTTACGTTGTAGGTCTGCCCGCTGGTCAGCCCGCGTTCTGGGTATAGGTGCCCGCTATGTGCGATCCCCGCTGGTGATCCCATATGCATATTTAGCCACGATGCTGTCCCCCTTCTCAGGCAGGACCCGTGTCTTCCCTCACAGCTAACCATCTTATATTCATATGCGTACTCCCCTTTTCAGGGCTAGTCCTTATGTTTTCTTGCCACCAGTCTCCCCACTCGGGCAGCAGGTGGCCTCCGCAGCGTCCTCCCTATCGGGACTGCACGCTTTCCCAACGTACTGTCGTATCAATTCCTAGAAATTACTAGATGTCTTGCGACTCCCGAAAAATATATCTAAATCCGTAAATCTTCTGTTGAAGTGGGATAAGTAAGGGCCAGGGAACACGTTGGAAGACCGCGCCTCCGGTGATGCAGGTGCGCTCACGCTCTACTCAGCCTGGCTAACCTCTCATCGGGGGCAAGGTAAGGTCCATTCATTGTGGCGTTTTCCATACATTTCCCCATAGTGGAATTTTTCCACATAGCATTGAAGTTCCCCTCCCGAAGGGGAACGCTCCGGTTACTAAAGTAACCCTCGTTCCCCGAGGGGGGGAACGGAAATGCTATGTTCCGTCGCCACAATGAATGCCCCTTAGCTGTTGGGGTGAAAGTCTCTTCAGCTCAAAAAGGATGCTCAGCTCTGCTATCGCTGTGCTTTTATTGCCAAATTGATTGCAACAAGCATCAGCTGCGCAAGCTGAAGCTGCCAACTCATTGGCATTTCATTGGCCCGTTTACATACTCTTTCAGATGATTGGCTTTCTGAACGAAATCCCCATAGTGGAATTTTTCCACATAGCATTTCCGTTCCCCCCCTCGGGGAACGAGGGTTACTTTAGTAACCGGAGCGTTCTGGAGGGCCGGTGTCCTGCAACGTTTAGTTCCAACCACAATCAGTGCTAGCTAATCCAGCTCTTACTAGGCTTTCTAGAAACATCCTTGCAGGTGTGTTGAGTCAAGTTGGAGCTAAATTCTGCAGGACACCGGCCGTCCAGGACCGAGTTTGGACATGCCTGATCTAGAAGGTTCGAGCGCGGCAGTTGATCTTCTTGCACAGACATGGTGAATTCACCTGATTTGTTGACAAATGGGTTGCGGAACCATTCCTTGGCAGTTCGTGGGGTCCTTCACTTTGCAAGGATGTCTGTTTTCTTACCCATTTTGCTGCTTGAGGGTTAAATTTGGGCGCTTAAGAAGAGAGAATACGTCATTTTTCAAAATAAAAGATCATTCAGAATCAGATAATAAATAAAACGGAAATAGTTAATGATTTATTGTGCGGCCCAGGATCAGGATCCATGGATCAGTACCGGTCCGCGGCCCGGTGGTTGAGGACCACTGTGCTAAAATATGCCTTGCCTGAATACAATTTCATTTCATGCCTGCAGTGTATTTTCGAGATTTTGTATATAGCCTAAATCAAAATGTTTCTGCACATTGCATGCTTTTAATAAACTCATTTATTCATGAACCCTTTTGTACAACTTATTTATTAAAAACACACAAAAAAAAAATGAAAGTTTTAGTTTAGGGTTCTGGTTTTGAAGTATTTTCAAATTCATTTGTTTTAAAAAAAAAACTCATAAAGTGATTTTATAAAATGCTGTAAATCAAAGTAACCACAAATGAGGTGAATCACAAAAAAACACACAACACTGCGGTCTTAATGGTTTAATTAGAACAACAATCATATGAATAAACACAAATTACATAATAAAAAATAGAGAAATAAATATAGTCTGTCTTTAAAGAGAATTTCCATATGGAGAAAATAGAGTTTACGGTCCCACTTTCTATTAAGTGACCTTAACTAATATGTATTTACCGAAATTAATAATTTGTTACAATGTATTTATTGCATAAATACATGTTTTTACGTTGTACTTATGTTGATTAAATACCTGTATGTCATTACATCTGTAATTAATTTCTGTGATTACATTTGTAAATACACTGTTGACCATCCCTTACACCTTAACCCACCCTTAAACCTACCGATACCACCAAACTTGTCCTTAACCCTACCCCCATCCCAACTCAAGAGCACCACAAGTATTCTCAAATACATTATGAACACAGTAAATACATTGCGTTTTTTTTTTTTTTGATGCAAGTACATGGTAATTAAGGACACTTAATATACAGTGGGACCGAGTTTACTTCTCTAACCTGAATAATGTGATCTATATGTTGGCTTTAACAGAGGATTTACTGTAATACATTCATTCATTCATTTTCTTTTCAGCTTAGTCCCTTTATTTATCCGTGGTCGCCACAGCGGAATGAACCACCAACTTATCCAGCATATGTTTTATGCTGCGGATGCCCTTCCAGCTGCAACCCGTCACTGGGAAACATCCATACACATACATTACGGACAATTTAGCTTATACCACGTCTTTAGACACATGTCATGCGACCACAGGGAGAACATGCAAACTCCACACAGAAATCCAAACTGAACCAGCCGAGGCTTGAACCAGCGACCTTCTTTTTGTGAGGTGATCGTGCTACCCACTACGAAAAAAGGTCATCATCAGATGGTTGTTTAAATGTAATTTATTTCATTTTTTTCAGTATTTACAGTACACAGCAAGGGTCAATAAACAGATTATATCAACAAATGGTTAGTCGTTAGCAGTAAGATACGTACTACATGCCACAGTTACACAAGCTTATAATTGTTACACACAAACTGCCTACCTCGGAAACCACCATAACATAGAAGTGGGTCAGTGTACCCAAAATACCAAGCCATTATACAATGTTTCCTCATAAACCACGTAGACAAGTACACACATACACACACAGAAGTAAATGACTGTTTGAGGCATGACTGTTCATTGCACAACGATTTGTGTTACCATGGAGTGCTGTTTTAATAAGCTGCCTCGTGCAAGTTAGAACATTTACGCATTTGGCAGACAAATCACAAGGTACATATTATTAGTTATTGTATTATTGTTATTATTGCTATGAGGATGTAATAATATTCTGTACAGTAAAATATATATGCTTTAGTCTACTTGGTTTTCATTTATCGTGACCTTCGAGCCTAAATTTTGGGCGGGAGCTTATATTAAAGTTACCTGATTTGAGTAGGAGGGACATTTTCAATCAAGAACGCATTTAATTGGACAATAATCTATATTGGCCCAATGAGTAGGGATGGACGATACCATTTTTTTTTGTTTCCAATCCAATACCAAGCATTTCAAGACAAGTATCATCGATATCGATACTTAAATCGATACTTATCAATACGTAAATGAAATATTTTATAGTGATTTAAAAAATATATGTTTATCACTTTTATTATTATTATTATTATTATTATTAAATAAAACACATGATTCTTTTTTACATGTTTAAAAATTAAAGAACTATAATTGGCTAAACAGCACCATATATAATGAAAAATATCCCTCCACAACTGAATTTCTTTACCTTATTTAAAGGTCAAATCAGCAAAACTTTGGATTGAATCTTAAAGTTTAGTTGCAATATTCATTGGTGCTTTCTGATTTTAATCAGTTTCCAGGTTTTTGTGAAGGAACAACAGAATGTTGTTTTTTCCCCCTTTAGCCGATTACTTTTACGATAATTCCAGATTCTACTTCGTTTTCGTTCAGTCATGATGTTGACAGCTCCGCTCTCGAGTTTTACAACCCGCGCTGGGTGTGTGTGTGGTGTCTGTACCACTGTGCCGTGATATAACGCTGACCTATCAGCGGAGATACAGCGGAAGAATGTTATAGTTCCCATTCGTGTTCCTATTTAAGTAAATATTTATATAATATGCAGCGCTATAATTATTTAGATTATAGAGATTTCAAAATCTCTGATCTCTCAGTAAAAATAACCCAGAAAAGATCGATACTTTACTTAAGGATCGATCCTTTTAATACATTCCCAGTATCGAAAATATCGATACTTCAGGATCGATCCGCCCATGCCTACCAATGAGAACTGTCAGTTTTGGACATGTGTTTTTATTTCTCTGTCTCTCCGGAGAGAAACCGTGTTAAAAGTAAACGTTTAAGTATGTATTCCCCATACACTGACATCAATATGGCCTCAAAGCTAACATATACATAAGACAAAACCATATAGCAACCAAAAAATGGCCGAAACCCACAAAACGCATCTGTTTGTGATGTGACGGAAGGTTGAAGGAATCAGGTTGAAGCAGTACTAACCTTACATCACTCTCTTTACTGACCTCTGCTGGTTAGCTGGGTTATGAACAGGACACGAAGGACAACATTCCAGGTAAGCTTCTCATTTTAAACAGCAAAATGAAGGGGTTTAACTGATTTAGATACACGCCTTTGTTAAGTTTTCAGCTATTTTGATGTACATTCGACTTGTAAGTACCATACTAAGGATGTAAATGTAAATACGCATTTGTCTGTCGTTCAGTCAAAAGTTCTGTGGTAACGTTAATCATTTGTCATGTTTTATTTAATAAAGCAAATGCTAACTAGAAACAATATTTAAAAATACTCAGTCGATTATTTAAGAAAATGATATGATACACGGTTGATGTTGGCATACAGTGACAACTTGTGACACGCTCTCTACAGTATATTGTTTACCATGGTCCTTTCAATATACGGGCTGAAGTTATGTATGTACTGTAAGTAAGACTTAAAAACAACAATAGCACCATTTAATTGGATGTGAACAGTGTTGTACCTTGAGAGTCATTGGCTGCTAATGTTTTATTATTTATAATTGGCAAACCTTTCTGAAATGTTATTATTAAGGAGAAAGTACTAGGCCTGTCACATTAATCGCACAACACATGAACATAACCACAATAATTTTTGGTGATGCAATATATATATATATATATATCGCCCATAAATAAAAAAAACAAAACAATTCTAGTAATATTATATCTATATTGGAGATGTCGGTATGGTTAAATTTTTTTTACAGTATTTTCTGTAAATTACTTGAGTATATTTTCATGTGGGTGTCTGATAACTAAAGCTAGATCTGGTAGCAGATATCGTAGCCTCTGTTACTTTTTACCTTGCTCTTATTTTTGTTACCATTTATTATTATTTATTTAAGATATACATTTTCACATTCCGATTCAAATGCCTGATTATTAAATAGTTAAAATGAATATAACTTAATTAAATATGCTTAGGAATGAAATATTATCCTTTGGAAGATTGTACTTGTATTATGATGATATTATATTGTCACTCTGGCATTATGAGTGGAATAAAATGACAATAATATTGTTTATCGCAATATATTTTGGTGCAATATATCGTACAGCACAAAACAGATATCATGACAGGCCTAGAAAGTACAAATGTGTGAATATAAAACCAACTTTACCTCAGTTGATACACGCTATATGATTGTGTATTTGTGGTATAAAATCAAAAATAGATAAATATAAATATTTGTTTCTAACTTTTTGTTGGACCACAAAACCAGTATTGTTTTTAGGAATAACCAAAAATTTCGTTGTATGGGTGAAAGTTATTGATTTGTCCTTTATGGCAAAAATCATTAGTAGCTTTATTAAATAAATATCATGTTCCTTTTTCACATTTTGTAAATTTACAACTTTAAATATGTCAAATCATATTATTTGTTTAATTGTGCATTGCTAAGAACTTAATTTGAACTTAATTTTGATTGTTTTATACCCTCAAATTCCAGCTTTGTATATTGTTGTATTTCAGCCAAATATTGTCCTATCCTAACAAATCATGGAAAGATTATTTGATCAGCTTTTAGTTTATTATTGACACTTGTATATGGTTTTGTGGTCCATGGTCACATATTTGCAGCATCTTGGATACACACAATATTGACTACTAATGTCACGTGTAGTAGATTATTTATTAAAGAATTAAAGATAAAATTATTTTTGAAAGTTATTTACACAATAATGACTTTTTACATTTGATTGTTCGGTTTCTGTACTTGAATACTGTTAGGCTCCCTAAAAAACCTTAAAGAACTGTTATTTTTGCTGTGTCGTATTTATGTAAGAGCAATTCCAGCGTTATGGATGTGACGTTTGCAGTAAAAACATTAAATCACATAGAAAGTGTATGTTAACATTATATTGAAACATCTGTTTATATTTTCCAGAACAACTAACCACAGAGTTAAGGCACCAGAAAAATATCAATCTGTAAACATGTTTTGTACTTTAAATGATGGAAAGAAACATGCGTTATGGATGATGTGAGCAGAAAAGTCAGCGAGTTGACAGTATACAACATACTTTGTAGAAATTCTGTTATAGAACACTATAGAACAAAAATGTTTTATTTTATTTTATTTTACTTTTTTTTATTTAAGAGGAAAAAGTGTCGTTATGCATGTGACATTTCTCTGTTATGGATGTGACAGATGGGAAATTGCCACTTGTGACTTTGGTGAATCAAATATAATAGTTTGAAAACATTGACAGGTAGATTTTTGAGTATTTCTAAAGTACTATAAAATACTTGCTTGCACAAAAAAAATTTAAAACAGTTTCTGTATTTTGGTGAAAACTTGAAATTGAAAAATATATATTTTTTTTAATGGGAAATTGACATTTGCATGGAATTGCTCAGTTATTTTTTTTTATGGCAGAAATCATTTGTAGGCTATGTTAAATAAAGACCACGTTGCTTTTTCACATTTGTAAATAAGTCATATTTCTATTTTTCCAGTTATTTGCAGTTTTAAAAGCTTGATTTGGACAAATTAACAGTGATTTTCTAGACATTTATTCTAGAAATTCCAGATTTTTTTATAGTTCTGTCTCAGACAAATATTGCCCTATCCTAACAAACCATAAAAAGATTATTTGTTCAGCTTTAAGATTATTTTAAACTTTAAATTGACTCTTATAATTGGTTTTGTGGTCCATGAGCACATATATGCAGCACTCAGGATAAGCACAAGTAAGTAAATACCAGTTTTATAATTACAAGATATTAATCTTCACATGTAAGATTAACCAAACGTTAGTTGTTGTTGTAAAGTCACCTTATGTTTTGGTCACTAGTAAATTATTTGCAATTTAGTTTTTCTTCCAAACAATTCATGTAATTGGTCTGACTAAGCTCGGTCTGATTTAAAGACCTGAAGTAACTAATAAACTGGAAATATTGGGATTGTAAGTACTCGAATCAGATAATTCCTTCAAATATCATGCAGCCCTGCTTGAAATCATTAACACATCTCCAGGCCAATATTTTCATACGGGCTTCTCTCTGATAGTGCCATCCGTGGTTGACTTACTATATGTAGTCATGCTGGGTCCGTGCGTTGGGGCCTCGGATGCGAAGTGAAGCACGCTTCGCAGTGAGCTAATCAGATTCTCCTTGAAACCGCGTCCGAGGCACACATAGAGCATTGGGTTCAGGCAGCTGTTAATGTACGCCAAGCACAGCGTCAACACGTGAGCCAGATTCAAGTTGACCTCAAATCTTTCCGACTGTCGATCCGACACCAACATCAGAAGATCCACAATGTGTAAAGGAGTCCAGCATAAGAAAAACCCGAGCACCAGCGCCAGGATCACACGCAGCGTTCGGCTGGACTTGTCTCGTTGCCTTCGTCCAGAACTCGTCATCTGGTAGACCTTCCAGTGGCTGATGCAGATGGTTAAAAAGGGCAGCATGAAAAACAGAAAGCTGCGAGTAAGAGTTATCGCCCATGCGTAACCCAAGTTGCTGTAGGAGCCGCTGCACAATGTTTTAGTCTCGGTGTGGTGTTGTATCTCCATGTGAGCGAAATAAGGAGAACTGCCCAAAAGAGCGAGGATCCAGATGATGAAACATAGGATGCGGGCCTGTCGCGGCTGCCTGTTGTTTTGGCACCACACCGGTTGGGTCACCAGTAGGAAGCGGTCCAGGCTGATCACGACCAGGAGGAGAACGCTGCAGTACATCATCATGTAGAAGACGCCGCTGAATAATTTGCAGGCTAAAGCACCGAAGGGCCAGTGCTGGTCCTGGGCCAGCGGGACCATGAGGATGGGCAGTGACAAGCAGCAGAGCAGATCTGCAACAGCCAGATTCAGAAACCACTGTGCGTTCACAGAGTTGGGCATCCGAAATGCGGTCACCCACACAACCAGGGCATTTCCTGGAACGCCCAGCAGGAACACTATGCCATAGCAGACCAGAGCGATCCAGTGCCGGACACCAATATGGGACGATGATATTTCAGTTGGGAGCAAAATGGTGTCGTTCTCATCAAATGTCCAGTAAGAATAATTGTCCCCCATTTCAGCTGTGAAATAGAAATATAAGAGAAAATGCACAAAGGTGAAACCAGTGGAAATTCAAGCTCCTAGAACTCCATATAAAAGCCAGAAACATTTGTTGCACAGGCCTATCTAAAGGGTTAATGGTGCCAACTGATGATCAACAGTTAAAATTACAAATTTGACCTCTTCCCAACATGGAAAACCACCAAAATTGCATTATAATATGCTGTCTTAACTTTGCAATTAATAATGGAAGTCAATGGGGCAAAAACAGCCCCCAACATAATGAAAGGGTAGTCAAAGTGTATTGTTGAGTTTTTGAAAATATGCAAAGCATTTTCCCAAAATATATGTGTCCAAATAAGTTTTTTCATCAAAAATCCTTACATTTGCTGAAATACAGAGAAATCTGTGGACAAATTAAGTCACAAAATCACCCCAGAGTGGATAAAAGCATCCACAACAGCACATAAGGGTTAAAGAGTCCAAAACTGCAACATTACTTCATTATAATGCAATCGTGAGGGGACTTTTAAAATGCCCTTTTTCCCCTCTCAGGTTAAGCAATTTAATTAAAGGGATAGTTAACCCACAAAGAAAATTACCTGATTGCTAATTCTCATTAATGTGGTTTTAAAACATTTAATAGTGTTTTTTATTTTTTTTGAAAACAAAAGATATTTCGTTAATGTTGGTTTCTGGCAACCATCGACTTCGATAGGTGCCAGCAACCAGCATTACTCAAAATATATCTTTTTCTGCGTTCATCAGAAGAAAGCAACTCCAATAGGTTTTGATCAAGTGTGAGTGAATTGTTCCTTTAAGCAGTTTTAAGGCATTTAAAATAAAAAAGGGAAATTCACCAGAGATGAGAACTTTTTTGACTTCCTTTCTTTTGTCCAACACCATGTAAATGTGAGAACACTCTATTTCAACACTGGGTTTCAAGAGGTCATAAAGCAATTTCAGGGTATTTAAAATCCAAAGTAAAATACATAATTTAAATCAAATAATGTTTTTTTTATTTTTTTTTATGTGAAACCCTATACAGAACAGTTGTTTGTTTATGTTTATTTTTGTTATATGTTTATTTTGTGCAGATAATGAATGAATATTTGACCCCATCGATCTTTATTGTTTGGGCAAAAGAGAAAATGAATTCCAAATGTTCCACAGAAGAGATATAAGAGCATGTGTTATTATATAAATAAATACAAAACTAATAAAAAACGATATATGATTGAAATCAAGTTAGGATATCCCCATAATTAGGATAATTAGTCAAGGTATTGGACAACAGTGATTTGTGTAGACAATCAGGGCAAACAATCTGAAGACAGCTAACAATATTGACCTTAAACATGTCTTTAAAAAATGTAAAAACTGCTTTATTCCACCCAAAGTTAAAGAAATTTAACAAATTATATATTTATGCATATTATATATCTATTCTGTATTATATTATATATAATTAATTCATTTCCTTGCTCTAAATATAGAACTGTACTGTATACACATATCAAAATAAAATGAAACAAAATGAAAACTTTACCTCTCAGATTTTCAGGTTGTGCAGATCTGCCAACCAGTGGTATTCAGCTTGTGTCTCTTATAGTCAGGAAATGATTGCAAAGCACTGTGAGCCAAGCCTTTTCCTTAGGCATGTTGTGTAAGCAGCCTTAACATGATGTTTGATGCAGTCAATGATGGGCTCTTAGTATGTTTTGAACTCCTGAATGAATTATTTTAGAGCTGGTACTAAAAGCACTGATGCTAACTCTTTGAAAAAGCCGTCTGAAGATTTTGTTCTTCATTTTACATGATGGAAATGTGATTTAAGAAACCAATCCAAATCATTTTCGGTTGTGGTACTGATGCAGTTTATTAAATAGTTTTCAAATTGTACACAATCTTATGAGGAAAAACATTGTATGTACATATTGCAGTGATAAATGCTACACGACTGGTTGAAGTTGGAAATAACGTAACAGTAAAACTTTTGTTTCTGTTTGGTATAACACACAGTGCATTGCATGGTTTAATTTGTTTGTGAGGTGCACTTGATGGTTAAAATGCAGCTGGACATGACTGAAACACAACACAGAAACTGACATGGGTAAAATAGGTGGGGGGGTTAATACACAATCAAACTTTCCTTTCGAGTAATGGGTCATAACTTCTCCATAACATAAAACTCTACCACAAGATCATATGTTTGTGTGGCATCACTACTTCATGTTTCCGCCAACTTGCTTCCTTTTTTCTCATTGATTGCTCTGCATTTGTCAGATGTGCGTGGTAAAGGGAAATGTGAAAATGCTGACTTGTTGGAAACCCAAAAATAAAGAAACCAAATTCAAGATAAACCTGTGGGATATCTACTGTGATAAACAGATCCGCATTAAAGTAAACTTAGCTAGCATGAAATGCAGGCTTCCACGCAATTCATTCATGTTGTCCCAACACAAATCAGATAAGCTAACTGCAGGGGTGTCCAAACAACGGCCTGCAGGCCATCTGCAGCCCGCAATAAGTTTAGCGGCGGCCCGCGAGACTTTTTATAAACATTAATGGAATCTGGCGCGCTGTACAAAAATAAACGTAATTCAATAAATAACCACAGGGTGTCGCTATCACGTGTCTTCAATTAGGCAGCATTTCTTGTAATGACGTAAAAGGAAAATCAACAGTGAGTGCAGGAAATGTCCGACGTGCTACGAAATGCTACGTATATCTACTAAATCACTCTCTCCTAACTTGGCATCGATTCTGAAATCGAAAGCACAACATCACTGTTCACATTAACAGAGTTTATGGTAGTAAAATATATATTATGACTTTAAAATGCAGAAAATAATTCAATAATACACTAAATATATATATATATATATATATATATTTATATATATATATGTGTGTGTGTGTGTGTGTGTGTGTGTGTGTGTGTGTGTGTGTGTGT
>CAIGQQ010033860.1:302389-317138 GCA_903798035.1 Danio albolineatus
GAACCAGCGACCTTCTTGCTGTGAGGCGAACGTGCTACTCACTACGCTACCGTGGCGCCTATACGGCCAATTTAGTTTATTCAAATCACCAATAATGCATGTGTTTGGATTGTGGGGAAACCGGAGCGCCTGGAGGAAACCTACGCCAGCACAGGGAGAACATGCAAACTCCACACAGAAATGCCAACTGACCCGGTCGGGACTTGAACCAGTGATTTTCTTGCTGTGTGGTGATTGTACTAACCACTGAGCCACCATGCAGCCCTCTATACATATTATGTTACATTTAATAAACAATGTAATAGTCCAAAGTTTCATTTAAAAATGATGCATTTCTGTTTTTTATCTTTCAGTTTGATTATTGTTTAATTAAGGAAGCCGAGCTTGATCTTTTCAGGCTTGCAGTGGTGTGTTTTTCCTCAAGACTGAAGAGCTCTTTCAGCAGGATTTAGTAGAAATCTGACCTTTAGAAATGAGGAGGTCTTTGCCGAGAGCTGTAGAGGAGCTAACCTTTGGGTTTCTGAGAGGCAGACAGAAATACTGCCTTTTATCGCAGTAAAAGGAAATGAAGCGTTGTCTCTGTGGGATAAACACAGGCTCTAGAGGTGGAAGTGTTGGGTTGAAGGGAAAGAAACGTCAATGTAGACTCTGCTGAAGTAAGATGAGGTCAATAAGAATATCACAATTATATTGCTCAAAATGCTAATCACGACTTGGTTATGCACTTTAATTCACTTGTGTTTTCTTATTGAGCTTCACAGCCACAAATATAGAGAACACAAACATGAACAGAACCGGCCACTTTATTAGGTACACTTTACTAGTACCAGTTTAGAGCCCGTTTGCATTCAGAACTACCCTAATCCTCCATCGCATAGATTCATTAAGGTACTGGAAATATTTCTTAGAGATTTTGGTCCATATTGACATGTTAGGATCACGCAGTTGCTGCAGATTTGTCGGCTGCACATCCATGATGTGGAATCTCCCGTTACACCGCATCCCAAAGGTGCTCTATTGGATTGAGGTCTGGTGACTGTGGAGACCATTTGAGTACAGTGAACTCATTGTCATGTCCAAGAAACCAGTCTGAGATGATTCACGCTTTATAACATGGCGAGTTATCCTGCTGGATGTAGCCATCTGTAGATGGGCACACTGTGGTCATAAAGGGATGGACATGGTCAGCAACAATACTCAGGTAGGCTGTGGCGTTGACGCGATGCTCAATTGATACTAACTAAAGTTTGCCGAAAAAATCTCCCACACTCCGTTACACCACCACCACCAGCCTGAACCACTGATACAAGGCAGGATGGATCCATGCTTTCATGTTGTTAATGCTAAATTCTGACTCGACCATCCGAATGTCGAGCAGAAATGGAGACTCATCAGACCAGGCGACGTTTCTCCAATCTTCTATTGTCCAGTGTTGGTGAGCCTGTGTGAATTGTAGCCTAAGGCCCTGTTTACACTAGTGCGTTTTCGTTTTAAAACGCATACGTTTTGCTACGGTTATGCCATCCGTCTACACTACGCCGGAGTTTTCGAGGTGCGAAAACGGAGCGTTTTGGAAACGCTGGAGAGAGCATTTTCATTCTAAAACACTGCTGCTCCGTCTCAGTGTACATGGAGGAAAACGGAGACCTTTGAAAACGGAGGGGTGGCTGCTGTGATTCGCTACGTGATTGGGGCTTTTGGGTCATTGCGTATCCTTCCATTATTCGTCAAGCGCTCATGACTATAACGTCACCAGCAGACGGCAGACCAGCCTTCACTGTAAACACTGTATTTTCGATAGCCATAGATGTTTTACATTCATTTGTTACCTTAAGTAACAACTCGACCTCGTCGTCTGTCCTCAAAAAGACCTCTCTTGCTTTCTTTACCATCGCGTTCATCTTTCACCCAGCGTTTGTTGACTAACAATAACCAAATGCCGAGCGAGACACGCGCTTCCTGTTTATACTTGGACGCGCATGCCCAGAGTGCGCGAATGGTGCGCGAATGGTCACGTGATATATTTTTCTGGTGGAGGAAGATCTGTTGAGAGACGCTGGGTGAGACGCTCGTGTGGACGCAGATCGTTTTCATGCTAAAACGCACGAAAAACTAAAAACTATTTAAAACTATTTTTTTATTTTAAAACTAAAACACACTAGTGTAAACGGGGCCTCAGTTTCCTGTTCTTAGCTGACAGGAGGAGCACCCGGTGTGGTCTTCTGCTGCTGTAGCCCATCCGCCTCAAGGTTGGCCGTGTTGTGCGTTCAGAGATGCTCTTCTGCAGACCTCGGTTGGGCAGACCTCGGTGCTTATTTGAGTTACTGTTGCCTTTCTATCAGCTGGAACCAGTCTGGCCATTCTCCTCTGACCTCAGGCATCAACAAGGCCATCAAGAACTACCCCTCACTGGATATTTTCTCTTTTTCAGACCATTCTCTGTAAACCCAAGAGATGGTTGTGTGTGAAAATCCCAGTAGATCAGCAGTTTCTGAAATACTCAGACCAGCTTGTCTGGCACCAACAACCATACCATGCTCAAGGTCTCTTAAATCCCCTTTCTTCCCCATTCTGATGCTCGGTTTAAACTGCAGCAGATCGTCTTGACCATGTCTACATGCCTAAATGCATCGAGTTGCTGCCATGTGATTGGCTGATTAGAAATTTGTGTTAACAAGCAGTTGGACCTATAAAGTGGCCGGTTAATGTATCTACAATGTGGTGGGCTCTCTGACAAGTTTTTTTTTTTAAGTGTGGCAAATAAAAATAAATAAATACAATTAACCAGTTAGCGAGCTCCAGGATGTGGACACACTGGGGGGCTGTTTTTGAACATGTCAGAAATTAGGGAAAAAAAATATACAGGAGGCTTATAACTCAAGAGGGCTGATTTTGATTCTTTAAAGAGAGATTTTTTGAACACATTTTTAAACATAATAAACTTAATAACTCATTTTTTCTGACTGTATTCAACTGTATGTTCTGTGTGAACAAATACATTTCTGGCTGCAATTCCTTTAACAGCCACCAGTGTCGCTAATAACATCCCTATTCTACATACAGCGCATCGAATCTCTAATTAATCCAAGTAGGTATTGCTGCAGCCTGGAGACCTCCAAGTGGGAGGGATTACACCGCAAGTAGGTTGGGTTTAGGTGGTGTAGGTGGAGCGGATATTCATAAAACACATCAGGTTACTGTGAGGTTAGGTTTAGGGTTGGGTTTAGGTGAAGATGTTAATAAAACACAACAGGTTACTGGGAGGTTGGGTTTAGGGTTGGGTTTAGGTGAAGACGTTAATAAAACACATCAGGTTACTGTGAGGTTTTGTTTAGGGATGGGTTTAGGTGTAGACATTAATAAAACACAATATTGGACTCCATGTCATGTACAACACATTAAATAAATAAAAATTCCAGGTTTGTACAGCCCACTTGGAGCTCGAAGGCCCACCCACTTGGAGCTCAAGTCCCACCCACTTGGAGCTGGCTCCGACCTATGTTTATACCCTTCTCAATTAATCTTTAAAAGAAACCTCATCTCCATGGCCTGAAAGAGTGAAGTGTCCATGCACTGATTTATACACAAAAAGACAATGATGAATTAATGATGGACAGTGATATCGCAGATTCAGCTGTAACACAGATACAGAAGTCAGGTTAAGAGTTCAGATGACCGCAGATGATAGTGTTTTAATCAGTCTGGCTGATGTGAAAAGCTAATTGTAATTGGTGAGATTGAGAAGCCCCTCAGACTGAGCGGAGGAAGTGATGTAGTGCTCTTCAGATGAGCCTCGGTGATTGCCAGTAAGTTGATTAGCTTAATAACGGGGCTCGAGGGACAGATGTGGAGGAGGACGTAATCTCTCATGTGTTCTGCAGTCTAAAAGGCTTAGTTATACTTTATTAACACCGTAATCAGTTTTCAATTGACGTTTTTTTTTTAATCCAGCCCCAAAGGGTAAAAAACAAGCCTCAATCTGCATATTTCCAAACTCCACAGATCAAATTCAACAACTTCAACAACATTCATTCATTCATCCATTTTCCTTCGGTTTAGTCCCTGATTTATCAGAGATCAGCACAGTGGAATGAACCGCCAACTATTCCAGCATATGTTTTACGCAGCTGATGCCCTTTCAGCCGCAACCCAGTACTGGGAAACACCCATACACCGGAGGAAACCTGCACGAACAAGGGGAGAACATGCAAACTCCACACAGAAATGACAACTGACCCAGCTGGGATATATATATATATATAAAACTTGCTTGCTCTACCAACAATAACGGCATTGAAACGCCGCTACAAAACTGTTGTTTCGAGTGAATCATTTGAACGGAAATGACAGTATCAAACATCCAGTGTCAAGTCTTTTTATTTTTATTATGTGAGCCATATATTGCTGGAATTCCTTTATCGATGGCTGTTATTTATTATTAAAGCATTTTAATTATTACTTTTTTTGTGGTTAACATATAATGCATGTTCAATATGACGTATAAATAGCCAGTGGTGGAAAGAGTACTGAAAAATCATACTCAAGTAAAAGTACCATTACTTGCCCAAAAATGTAGTGCAAGTAAAGTAAAAGTATCGTCGTAAATATTACTCAAAGTGAGTAAAAAGTAGACCTTTTAGAAGTACTCAAGAGTAGCGAGTAGTGAGTATAACGCTGTAGAAAAGTTGATGCGTTTACAGAATGTTACGTTCACACATCCCTGCACAAACAACATGTAGTGAATTCTTCCTATTTTCGTTTGTTCCTTCCAACCTTCCTTCAATTATTTGTTTGTTCTCTCTTTCCTTCATTTACTCGTTCGTTCGTTCATATTTTTGTTCCTTCCTACATTAGGTCCTTTTGTTCATTAATTTGTTTGTTCGTTCCTTCCTTCCTTAGTTTGTTTAGTCCGTCCTTGAATTCTTCCTTCATTCGTTTGGTCCTTCCTTCTTTCCTCCCTTCATTAGTTCGCACATTCTTTCTTTCATGTTTTTGTTCCTTTTTTCATTAGGTCATTTGTTCGTTCGTTCCTTCTTTCCTTCATTAGTTTGTTCAGTCCTTCCCTGAATCCTTCCTTCATTTATTTGGTTCTTCGATCCTTCTGTTCGGTCCTTCCTTTTTTTTGGCACTTCCTTCCTTTCTTCATTCGTTCCATTTAGTGATTGTTTAAGGCTGTTTGGTGATTTCAGTCATCATACAGTCGACATCCATCATTTTCAGTCACATGCAGTCTATAAACAGTCTCTGGATCATTGCGTGTGCAGATTTTGAACATCTTCTTGGACATTTTTAATGTTTCCAGAAGGTTTGCTGCGTTTATAAAGCGCCCATGTCTTGAGGTTGTTCAGTATGATGTGATTTACTTTCTATGTGTGATTTAATTGGACAGGAATCACAGGACTGATCTTTCTACTTTAGACAATGACCATAGACAAGACAGAAATAAAGTAGTGACTGCAGGTTGAAGGAAAGTAGTGGAGTAAAAGTACAGATACAGCACTAAACGTGCTCAAGGGAAAGTAAAAGCACACATTTATAAAACTACTCAGTAAATTCCTGAGAAAAACTACTCAATTACAGTAGTGCAGAGTATTTGTAATTAGTTACTTTACACCATTGTAAATAGCATACAGCTGAACACATACACAAGTACAGCACATATCAGGCCTGCTTCATCTCCTTTAACAAGAAAGCATGTCTGTGGCAAAGGAAATGAGGGATATTTACACTAATTGGATGGATATCGCTTTATAATCGTAAGCTAAAGCGATTAGCCCTGTAGATTTCAGTTTAGGTGTCTTGTGGGTCTCCTTCACGTTTCTAACGGTCATTTCAGGATATGAATTGATCTCAGCTCTCATTCCTCAAGCCCATGCAATTGCTAATCAATAGATGTTTGCCTGAAATGGATGTTGTGTTTTGTACATCTGGAACATTTGATAACACGCTGCAGTTTTCACCTCTCATCCATGTTGTTGTTGTTGTTATTGGGTGCAGTTTTTTGCAGACCCCTGTGCCAGCAGTCCCTGTCTCCATGGCAACTGCAGTCAGGATGGCGAGGGGGAAGGGTTTGCGTGCGAGTGCAGCGAGGGCTATAGCGGTACCCGGTGTGACCTGCCAACCTTGACCTTTGACCTGTCCGAGTCCACCTGGGACCTCGCCGAGAGCCTCGTACCCGAACACGCCACGCCTGCCACTCCGGCCACACCTGCCACCACCACTCAGGTGCTTCAGCCAACCACTGTCCTCACCACCACTCAAGCCCCGCCCACCCTGGAGCCCTGGCAGCCCAGAGCCGGCCAGAGAGTGCTGGAGATACTGTGGGACGATCAGCAGGTGAGCAGGTGTGCGTCTGCATGCAGAAAGGGATTGGATGTTAGAGTGAAAACCCCGTTAACACTGTGGGTAGCACGATTGCCTCACAGCAAGAAGGTCGCTGGTTCAAGCCTCGGCTGGGTCAGTTGGCATATCTGTGTGGAGTTTGCATGTTCTCCCCGTGCTCGTGTGGGTTTCCTACGGGTGCTCCGGTTTCCCCAACAAGTCCAAAGACTATAGATGAATTGGGTAAGCTAAATTGCCCATAGTGTATGTGTGGGAATGAGAGTGTATGGGTGTTTCCCAGTGATGGGTTGCAGCTGGAAGGGCATCCGCTGCGTAAAACATATAAGTTGGCGGTTTATTTCACCGTGGCGACCCTAGATTAATAAAGTGACTAAGCCAAAAAGAAAACGAATGATGAATGAACTAATAAAAAGATATACATCGGATCTGCGTGTAAACATCTGCTGTCAGAATCGGCCATGAACATAAAGATCAGTGAATCTATTAGAAAATGTATTAGAAAAAAGAAGTGTGTGTGTTTTTGTGATACTAATGTGAAATGACAGCTCAGTCTGGTCTGGAAGGCAGGATAACTTTGGATGTGTGTGTTTGTGTGTGTGTGTTTGTTTTTAGATTACCGATGAAGCTGAATGTGTGAGCACCGCAGGAGGAGAATCTGCCGGAATGATGACCGTCTCCTTGGAGCTCGCCGAGGAAACAGCTGTGAAGTAGGAAACTTCTCCTGTCCTACTTTTCTTGGAAAAGCTGAATAAGATATTGAAGGAGAAGAAAAAATGGTGTGGGGTGTTTGGGTTTAATTTTAAATAAATTATTTTAAAATCTGTCAAATAACGTTGGAATGTTGATCAAATTTTAATATTGAAGGGGCGGTATAGGGACTCAGTGGTAAGCAATTTAATTCAATTCATCTTTATTTGTGTAGCGCTTTTACAATGTAGATTGTGTCAAAGCAGCTTCACATTCATTATAAAAAATTGAAACAGTGTCAGTCCAGTTTTCAGTGTTGAAGTTCAGTTTAGTTCAGTTCAGTGTGGTTTAATATTCACTGCTGGGAGTCCAAACACTGAAGAGTAATACATCGATGCGCAGCTCTACAAGTCCCGAACCATGCAAGCCAGAGGCGACAGCGGCGAGGAAAAAACTTCACCAATTGGCGAAAGTAAAGAATTAAAAAACCTCGAGAGAAACCAGGCTCAGTTGGGCACGACCATTTCTCCTATGGCCAGACGTCTTGTGCAGAACTGCAGTCTAGGCGCCGGGGCTGGAGAACGCTGGACAACCATCACAGAGAGACCACAGGTGGGTCACCGGCTGGTGAACAGGCTGGCCCTTCGGGAACAATGCGAGGACTCGTCTGTCACAGGGATCGTCTTACAGGGATCGGTCTCATGCTCTCCACTCCTCCATGACCACCACAGCAGCTGCTCAGGATACGGCCTGGTCCAGGATTATGGAAACCTCGGGAATAATAAAAAAGCCAAAGTTGACCCACTGTAACCTTTGATTTGGCCCGCCATCCCATTTGAGAAGAGAGGGAGAGTTTTGAAGACAGTTGGGTTTAATGGTTTTAATACACATTGTCATTTAAAATTTAACATAACCTTTCATTTTTAATTTTATTTTTAAGCTACAAAAAAACTAACTTGATTTTAAATGTTTCAGTTAAATCTTGTAAATGAAGGCAGGTGCAGCTTGACCAGTGTATTCAGCATCAAACTCCATTATGTTATAAATGGAATTCTTATGTTTTCATTATAATAGGCTCATTATAAAATGGAACAAAAAATATATAATAGATTAGTTAGTCGGTGGCGTAGTGAGTAGCACGTTCGCCTCACAGCAAGAAGGTCACTGGTTCGGGCCTCGGCTGGGTTAGTTGGCATTTCTGTGTGGAGTTTGCATGTTCTCCCTGTGGTTGCGTGGGTTTCCTCCGGGTGCTCCGGTTTCCCCCACAGTCCAAACACATGCGCTATAAGTGAATTGAAAAAATTGGCCGTAGTGTATGTGTGTGTGTGTTTGTGTGTAAATGTTTTCCAGTACTGGGTTGCGGCTGAAAGGGCAAGTTGGTGGTTCATTCCACTGTGGCGACCCCAGATTAATTAAGGAACTAAGCCAAAAATAAAATAATTGATGATGAATATTTATAAGTGTGTGTTTAACCACAGCTGCAATAGGAATATTAGCTCTGAATTTCAATGCAGTTTAGATGAGCCTAGTGGTCATAAAATCATGATTTTTGTATATATTTTAGTTAATATTGAGTTTATTAAGTTTGGGATGCATGAAATATTATGTTAAATAAAATGTAATCAGCCAGTAGTTGAACATACACTGTAAATAGATGATGCTGGCTTCAGAAAAGTGATCTGTCATTGGCGTTGTTGATCTCTTTCTCTCTGTCTCTCTGTGTCTGTCTGTAGGCTGGTTGGTAATGTGAGTGCTTCTGCGGTGCTGTGGCGTGTTGGTGAGTCTGGTTATGAGCAGTGCTCGGTTGCTGACGGCACAATCATGTGGTTCCAGCAGAGCGCCGAGGGTCTGGTGCTGCCCGATCAGTCCCTGCCGCTGGGACACAACTACTTTATCAGTACGTCTGCGTTCTCACCTGTGTCTGTTATGTGGAAGAAGTGTTATGCAGCTATTGCCTTTGAAACATCCTGGTGTATAATGTCTTGTTTGCAACTCTGAATTACTCCAGACGCACTAATGAGAGAAGTTTTCTTTGACACCGTCTGGTTTTATGCAGCAAAAAAAGTCTGTCCTTGAGCGCCACTGCAGTCTGTGCGTGCGCGCGAATGTGTGTACACTTATCTGTGTGTGTTTATGTCTGAGATTCTCAGGTTTTTTTAATGTTGCTCAACTACTGATGACATTTCTTTTCAATTGAACATAAAAATGTTGTCAAATAGATCACAAAATTATAAATATAAAAATGGTGTCCATGTTTTAGACAACACCATGTCATTAGCTATGTTTTCCAAAAATGCGAATTAAATTCATACACAAAACTGGAATATAGCATAAAAGACTGCGAATAAAGCAGTGTTAGATGAGTTGAAGAGAACAAAATCGTCTCTTCCTGATTAACTGGCGCCAAAAATCAACAGTAAAAACAGAATTTGCTGCGGTAGGAGAAGCTGCGTGAATCTTTTCTTTATTTAATAAATGACTTCAGAAGACAATGCCGACACGCAATGTCATTTGAAGCCATGAGATGCAGAGCACAGACGCTCTTGATTCTGGAGGTAATTATTAATATAATAACACTAATACTGAAACTGTTGAGGCATTTTACATATATAATGACCAAAAAAAGATGTTTCAGATGTCTTACAGTGTGCTCAGCCTGCTGGTTTGTCCATTTTCTTATCGAATTAAAAGTTTATCCTACTCAGTTATGCACAAGCGTTTTTTTATGCCCATTTCCAAAATTTATGCGCATCATGGCATTTGCATTAACTGGTTTTGAATGCGCATACCCAAAATACATACAAAAATAGGTGGATGGAAACGTAGCTAATGTCGAGTTCAGAGGAGTTATGACGAGTATTTGAGGTGTTCAATCACAGCAAATGAAAGCGTTTTGACCAATTTAATGTTTCAACCCAAAATTGCTCTAAATTTCAATATTTTTTAATTACATCAGAACTTTATAGAAATGAAAATTCTTAATGTTTTACTAAAAATAAAAAAATCCATACCTAATAAATCTACATTTCTGGCCCATGTATATTCTATTAGAATATTTTAATGTAATATAAAGCATATTTGAATATATATTTAATTCACCTTTATTTGTATAGCGCTTTTACAATGTAGATTGTGCCAAAGCAGCTTCACATTGAAGGTTATAGTAAATTGAAACAGTGTTAGTCCAGTTTTCAGTGTTGAAGTTCAGTTCAGTTCAGTTCAGTTTAGTTCAGTTCAGTGTGGTTTAATATTCACTGCTGAGAGTCCAAACACTGAAGATTAATCCATCGATGCGCAGCTCTACAAGTCCCGAACCATGCAAGCCAGAGGCGACAGCAGCGAGGAAAAAACTTCACCAATTGGCGAAAGTGAAGAATTAAAAAACCTTGAGAGAAACCAGGCTCAGTTGGGCACCATTTCTCCTATGGCCATAATATAGCCAAAATATATTAATACATATATATATATATATATATATAACAGTTGAAGTCAGAGTTATTAGTCCCCCTTTGAAAATTTTATTTACTTTTTTAAATATTTCCCAAATGATGTTTATGAGCGCAAAGGAATTTTTCACAGTATGTCTGACAAGATTTTTTCTTTTGGAGAAAGTCAAATTTTTTTTTATTTGGCTGGAATAAAAGCATTTAAAAAAAAAAAAAGACCATTTTAAGGTCAAAATTATTAGCCCCTTTAAGCTTCCCCAATAGTCTACAAAGCAAATCATTATTATACAATAACTTGCTTAATTACCCTAACCTGCCTAGTTAACTTAATTAACAAAGTTAATCCTTTAAATGTCACTTTAAGCTGTATAGAAGTGTCTTTTTTAAAATATCTAGTCAAGTATTATTTACTGTCATCATGACAAAGATAAAATAAATCAGTGATTAGAGATGAGTTATTAAAACTATTATGTTTAGAAATGTGTTGGAAAAAATCTCTCCGCTAAACAGAAATTATGGAAAAAAATAAACAGGGGGGCTAATAATTCTGACTTTAGCATTATTTTTCAGATAAACAAGAATGTTTACTTAGCACCTTTAAGAAAGCATCACTATTTACAACAACAATATATCTTTTAAACAATAATAGATTTTACCATTCTAGTTGTTAATTGTTCATTCTTTGACTGACTAAATTTGTTTGTTCCTGTTTTAGATTATTAACAATCACAGAACAGAACAGAGCAGCCAAAATGAATTACAAAAGCAAATAAGAAGGAAATATTACAAATTAAATGAACAATGCATAAACAATCAGATCACAGAATCAAGTGCATAGCAACACCCTGGCAACCATCCTGGTGGCTTCACTTAATTATTATTATATTTTTTTAATCAACTTATTTTCCTTGCGACTATTGATTCGGTTGTTATTTTCCCTCCACATACTGTAGGTGTTCTTCATGTCGGCTCTCCCTCTGGTCCAGAGGTCACTTTGAGGCTTCATCTCCTGGTGAAAACCAATAACTGCGTGGAGCCCGGCAGCGCATTCAGTGACCCACAATGCTCTGGAAAAGGCAAATGCGTCACTCAGTCCTCCGTGGTAATGACCTCACGTCACAATGAGCCCATGATTTCCTCTTTTTAGTGAACTGAATGCCTGAATCTGTGCTGCAGTTTTCCTCTCAGAGGTGCTGATATAACAGCAGTGTTTTCTGTTATCCGATTGGCTCACAGGACACGTTTTACTGCCGGTGTGATGATGGTTATTCTGGGATCTTCTGCGAGGAGTTTGACGCCTGTCATCTGAAGCCCTGTGAAAACAACGGCTCCTGTACTGACCTCAGACAGAGAGATGAAGGACAAAACTACACCTGTACCTGCCAGACAGGTGGGTCACAGTGTGTGTGTGTGTGTGTGTGTGTGTGTGTGTGTGTGTGTGTGTGTGTTACTTATGCATAGGCTCAGACGGAATTTGCGGGGGCAAAAAGCCACAGATTTCCACAGATTTTATTATTTACAGATTTATTTACATGTGTAAATGTGTGTAAATTTATATTTGTTCAGTTTTGAAATTAATTTCAGTGATGTTATTGACTGATATGAACATTTTCATATGATTTATTTACAATACAGTTTTTAAAGTAATAACATCTGTTTTTCAGTAGATATATTATACGAGAGACTTGTAAATAACAGGGTGAGAATGTGGTAAAATCTGAAAATGTGGTAAAAATGAGACGAGGGCTTTTATTTTTTTCTGGATTGCTTTTAAAAGTTGTTGGATGGGTTTAGGGAAGTGTGTGGGTGGGTCAATCGATAAAATTGTTGGTTGGGTTTAGGGAACGAGGAGGGTGGGTCAGTCGATTGGTCGGTCAGTCAGTCATTCGTTCAGTCAGTCAAACAGTCAGTCGACAGCGCCCTCTTGTGGATTTATGCAAGAACAGCAGGCACGAACGGCACTCGCGAGAGACATTTTAGATCTCAAAAAGTGTACACAACGGCCTCTTGTGGATTCGCGAAAACAAAAAGTGCAAAAATATGTGCCTCCCGGGACGTTTTTCGCAGCCTCCAGAAACGTACATGGGACTACATTTTCAGAATCAGCCTGGGTTATCTTTTACAGTCTATGGTTTCTACACTAATGTCAAACACTCACATTAAAGCTATTCACAATTCACTCCAGCCTCCAGCGCCTAGACTGCAGCTCTGCACAAGATGTCTGGCCATAGGAGAAATGCCCAACAGAGCCTGGTTTCTCTCAAGGTTTTTTAATTCTTCACTTTCGCCAATTGGTGAAGTTTTTTTCTCGCCGCTGTCGCCACTGGCTCACATGGTTCGGGACTTGTAGGGCTGCGCATCGATGGATTACTCTTCAGTGTTTGGACTCTCAGCAGTGAATATTAAACCACACTGAACTGAACTAAACTGAACTCCAACACTGAAAACTGGACTGACACTGTTTCAATCTATTATAACCTTCTATGTGAAGCTGCTTTGGCACAATCTACATTGTAAAAGCGCTGTACAAATAAAGGTGAATTAAATTAATTTGAATTTATTCCTTTTGAATAAATTTGCATAGCAAAAATCAAGAAAGCAACGACCTTATGATTTCTGTATAGACGTATGTGCTGTCAGAAGAATGGAGGTTAACCTTGGGCTCAAGCCTTTGAGTTTTAACGAAGATGCTTTAAATGAAACGTAAATAGGAAATGAGGAGCAAAATAAAGACACATGAAGGTCGCGGATGAACAAACGCCTTTGATCATGTAAATGAAGATTATTTTCAGCCTGTTATTTAAAAAGCAACTAAATGTAGGTTTCTGGAGACCGCACATTATGTAGTCAGAGGTACGTATGGCTGCGTTTCGTTTTTTAAATGGACGACTTTCCCGCTGCAATCAGTTTCTCCCGTTAGCTCATCATGTACGTCTGGCAGACTTGAGAAGCAGTTGACCATGATGACGGGGTTCGAGTCCGGTGAACAGTGGTTCTAGAAAGCAAGTAAGACAAAAACAGAATCCAAAATCCAAAATAAACCAGTAAATAACAGGGTGAGAATGTGGTAAAATCTGAAAACGTGGTAAAAATGAGATGAGGGTTTTTACTTTTTCTGGATTGCTTTTGAAAATTGTTGGTTGGGTTTAGGGAAGTGTGTGGGTGGGTCAATCGATAAAATTTTGGTTGGGTTTCGGGAAGGAGGAGGGTGGGTCAGTCGATTGGTCAGTCAGTCAGTCAGTCAAACAGTCAGTCGACAGCGCCCTCTGGTGGATTTACGTGAGAGCAGCAGGCACGAACGGCACTCGCGAGAGACATTTTAGATCTCAAAAAGTGTACACAGCGGCCTCTTGTGGATTCGCGAAAACAAAAAGTGTAAAAATATGTGCCTCCCGGGACGTATTTCGCAGCCTCCAGAAACGTACATGGGACTACATTTTCAGAATGAGCCTGGGTTATATTATACAGTCTATGGCTTCTACACTAATGTCAGACATCCATATTAAAGCTATTCACAATTCACTTTATTCCTTTTGAATAAATTTGCACAACAAAAATCTTGCAAAATAAGCAACGACCTTATGATTTCTGCATAGACGTATGTGCTGTCAGAAGAGCCTTTGAGTTTTAACGAAGATGCTTTAAATGCAACATAAATAGGAAATGAGCAGCAAAATAAAGACACATGAAGGTCGCGGATGAACAAACGCCTTTGATCTTGTAAAAAAGACTTTCAGCCTGTTATTAAAGAAGCAACTGTGCCTTTTTATGAAACGTTGTTGTTTTGGACGTGCTGATTGTGTAGCGTATCTGTTAAGGTCTAGAAGAATGAGTGCAAACACACAAACAAGCATGGTTTATCGCTTCGTCCGTTTCTGTAAGAGGATTACAGAGAACACAGGAGGCCATAAATGATGTTAATTAGCTGTGTTGTAAGAAAAGCACACGGCCTGCTTTGGCCCACTGGTTTGTGCTGGTTTATAACTGAAGGCTTTGTTAAAGGTTTTATCATTTGGAGGAAAGGAACAGATTGTGTTTACTGGGAGCCATTTGGGAGGTTTTGTCCACATTATGAGGACCAAATGTACCCACAAGCAATATAAAACCTGAAATCATCAACATCACAGGAAAACAGCTACAGAAAATACAGAAATGTTTTTTTGTGAGGGTTAGTTTTAGGATAATAATCTCAATAAAAATGTGGAAATGTTTTATTATTATTATTATTATTATTATTATTATTATTATTATTATTATTATTATTATTATTATTA
>CAIGQQ010033860.1:334680-357607 GCA_903798035.1 Danio albolineatus
TTGCTTTTGCTGTTGCTAGCATGTATCTAACACGTTGCAAAATATTGTTAGTATATTATATGTTCTATATGTTTAACATATTGTTAGCTTGCTAAAATTGACAGCGTGTTTAATAAGTAGCAGCTTGCATGTTTCAATATGTTTTTGTTCTACTAAATTACTAGCATGTTTTAGCACATTGTTAGCGTTCTTTGACAAAAACTGACAGCATGTTTATTGTCTTGGTGTGTTTCTAGCATATTTCAACACATTCCCATGCTTTAGCCACTGGCATGTTTTATCAGGTTGTTAGCATGTTTTACTGTTACTAGCATTTATCTTACACATTGCAGCACACTGTTAGCATGTTAATGTTTTAGCAAATTAGTAACACGTTTTAGCAAATTGTCAGCATGTTTTGACAAAATTGATAGCATACTTGATATATTGCTATCATGTTGTAACATTGCTATAATGTTTACAAAGTCATGTTTTAATGTTGCTACAACGTCTATGTACTACAGCTAGCCTGTTTTCATAGGTTGCTAGCAGGTTGTTAGCATTTTATATTGCTAGCAAGTTGCTGGTATGTTTTCATTAGTTGTTAGGAATGCTAAGAAGTTGCTTACTCGCTTTAGTTTGTCGTTAGCGTCAATGTATATATGTCTTTTTATTTTCAAGAAGAACCACAAGTCCAAATCTAGCGGAATCTAAAGCTGTGATCCAAAATGTAAAGCTCTTATGAGGAGTCAGAAATTTTACTCTGAGAAGGCTAATAGGAACTTAAAGACACATGGTGTTCTTGT
Organism: Danio albolineatus; assembly: GCA_903798035.1. Lineage (NCBI taxonomy): Eukaryota > Metazoa > Chordata > Actinopteri > Cypriniformes > Danionidae > Danio > Danio albolineatus. The sequence continues at coordinate 335,466 of CAIGQQ010033860.1, forward strand.
CCTGCGTAGGACAGTTCAGCCATTTCTCCCTGACAATGCAGGCTTCAAGGACACCATTATGCATGCAGAGGCGCAAGGATCGCTTCCCCGAGGAGTGACGCGCTCTTGCCTTTTATGGCAGCTGTGACTCGGCACCATTAGCTTCCTGCGAACCTCCTCACGCTCTGCCAGCTCGCATCATTGTGGCACCAGCAGCCAGAGACAGACGCCTGTGACGTGCAGGAGGAGTCACGTGACCCTCTGAAAGATCTCCCCATTCAGAGATTTTCATGAATAGCCCACCGTGCAAATGCCCTTGCCAGATGACACTTGGCTATACTTCTGACTACCGTAGCATTTCATCTGCTAGACTGTTGGCTGCTGTTACGAGTTTAAGATGTTTAAGTGTGATGCTGTAACGGTTAGGTGAGACAGATGTAATGAGTGCAACAGATCAAGGATGAGGCAGAAAGCTTTTTCCTTCATGGATTAAAGAATATATAACAATAATAAATGGGGGGAAAATAAATAAACATTTACAATATTATCTTTAAATGAAAACAATGAGTTTAAGCCAAAAAATAAAAATAAATAAATAAAAACAATCCTTAAATCTGAAGTCTAAACTAGGTGACAAAATAAATAATGAAAAATAAACGCGACATCTTCAGTGTATACGACACTCAATCTAAACTAATTAACCTACAAAATTCAAAACTACACAGGTGGCAAAACACAAAGTTTAACAAGTAAACTCGAATTACCACAGTAAGACTGAGATAAATCACTACACAGCCTAAGCATGAGAACACAAGATTGCCTGAAGCACAAAAGGTACGCAGAGGCAGAGCGCACACCACACACTGGTCTGTCGGAGCTTAAAATCACACGGTGCGTCCAGGGATTGGTGGAACTGGCACCGTCATAATGATGATTGACAGACCAATAAGAAACCTGAAGGTGGAGTAGGAAACGGAGAGTATGAGAATAATAAATACACACACACACCAAAAAAAAAAACTAACATCGAACATAACAGCTGCCTACAAGAATATAGTAGATTTTATAAGAACAGGAGCAGTCATTGACCTCTTGCCACATATGATGTTCTGGGAAGGTCAATACACAGTGTGTACTGTTTAAGACAGACTTATCAGCACCCCTGTGTAATTTGATTAAGTTCTCAAGACCTGTTTGATAGAGATATTTGTTTTCAACATATTTTAAACATAATACTTGGTAACATTTTATTTCGATTGTCCATTTGAGTATTAGTAGACTGTCTACTTAATATCTGCTGATACTGACATTCAACAGACATTTAACTGACTATAAGAAACTTTGCAAGTACATGCAACTTACACTAACCCAAACCCCAACCTAACAGTCTACTTATAATCTAATGAGTATCAGTTGCAATGTAACTTAAATTCAACAAACGGACCATCAAAATAAAGTGTGACCGAATAGTTTTAATAATTTATAATGACTAATTTATTTTGTCTTTGTCATACTGACATTACATATTATGTTATTAGTTATTTGTTATGATACTAGTTTTCAACAAATCGTTTAAATCAAAGGCTTAAATAAGAATAATTCGACTTATCGTGGGTAAATGGGCTCTGTGCACAGCTAAAGTTTTAAAGCCGACAATAAACTTCCAGTCAAAATGTAATGTAAATATATTCAATTTCACAAGGTTGTTTTTACAGCATTGATGTTGTAATGTATTTTTCACTACGTTCAGTTAAATAGACGTAAGCCTTCATTTAGTTGTTCAAGAGTTAAACGAGATGAAATGCCGCTGTAACCGCTAGCGCTGTCATTGGCAACATGCTAGCACAGAAATTCCATTGAAAATAGACATGGCGGGGGGAAATGAAATTTAATGCAGTGCTTTTTGTCCGATCCGAGACCCACTTCGTATCGTATATCTAACAGGCAGTAAAGATCACTGATTTTTAAAGAAATCAGATCTTAAATGTGATAATTTTATAATGGAAAGACAGGTCACCGGAAGCCGCCGGGCTGCCTGGCTGAAAATTAAAAGTCCGTGTGCATATAGCCCATTAGGAAACTGAATTAACTGGACAGTGATAATTGTTCTGTAGCCAATTATAAAATATATAGGAAAAGCTCAGATCCAAAAACCTATAAATGCTGTCTGAAATTTTCTTCTAAAATGAGCATTTTTTCCTATGTTTGTTCGGTTATTTTACTTTAAAGACAATGAAAATTACTAATTCTTCCCTATAAAAGTAGAATTCTAATTTTTATATTCTGTTTCTAGCATATAGCTACACATTCTTATTAAGTGTTTGTTATGTATTACTCATTGCTAGTATGTTTTGGTTAAAAAACATTCAGGGTTTCAATGCATCCTGGAAAACCTTGAAATTACGAGGGTTGTTTTCCAGTCATGGAAATGACCCGGAACTTGATAGAAATGACCAAATATCCTGGAAATATCATTTAATAGTTTTAGGTTATATTCAAATGAAGTCAGAATTATTAACACCCCTTTGATGTTTGATTTTTTTTCTCTTTTCAATATTTTTCAAATGATTTTTAACAGAGCAAGGAGGTTTTCACAGTATGTCTGATAATATTTTTTCTTCTGGAGAAAGTCTTATTTGTTTTATTTCAGCTAGAATAAAAGCAGTTTTAAAAACCATTTTAAGGTCAATATTATTAGCCCCTTTAAGCTATTTTTTAATAGTAAACAGAACAAACCATCATTATACAATAACTTTCCTAATTACCCTAACCTGCCTGGTTTACCTAATTAACCTAGTTAACCTTTAAATGTCACTTTAAGCTGTATAGAAGTGTCTTGAAAAATATCTAGTCAAATATTATTTACTGTCATCATGGCAAAGATTTTAAAAAATCGGTTGTTAGAGATGAGTTATTAAAACTTTTATGTTTAGAAATGTGTTGAAAAAATCTTGTCTCTGTAAAACAGAAAATTGTGGGGAAAAACAGCGGGGCTAATAATTCAGGGGGGCTAATAATTCAGACTTAAACTGTATATATATAAAATTAAAATAAATAATTTTTATTCAGGATATTCACATTTTAATTTTTCAGTTGAAATAACTTAATAAGCCTAAATGTCACACAATGGTTCCTGTACGCTCCAAGAGGTTCCTGAAGCTCAAAATTTCTCAAATGTTTTCTGCCAGTCCCCACTTTGGAGGTAGAGAACAGTTCCTTTCCCCAATCACCCAAACAAAATAGTCTGTCTTAATCCCTGTTATTTCAATGTCACAAACGTATTTATTACTTATATAAACTTTCTTATTTCTAAACTTTTATAGCCTTTAGGTAACACTTTATTTTGATGGTCCATTTCACCCTCATCGACAGCCATATCACCCCTGCAGCCCAAGAGCGGTTACTCACTGAAGCTAAGCAGGGCTGAGCCTGGTCAGTACCTGGATGGGAGACCACATGGGAAAACTAGGTTGCTGTCGGAAGTGGTGTTAGTGAGGCCAGCAGGGGGCGCTCAACCTGCGGTCTGTGTGAGTCCTAATGCCCCAGTAAAAAGTGAAGGGGACACTATACTGTCAGTGGACGCCGTCTTTCGGATGAGACATTAAACCGAGGTCCTGACTCTCTGTGGTCATTAAAAAATCCCATGGCACTTCTCGTAAAAGAGTAGGGGTGTAACCCCGGTGTCCTGGCCAAAGTCCCTCAATCGGCCCTTACGATCATGGCCTTCAAATCATCCCCATCCTCCGAATTGGCTCTATCACTGTCTCTCCACTACACCAATAGCTGGTGTGTAGTGAGCGCACTGGCGCCGTTGTCCTGTGGCTGCCGTCGCATCATCCAAGTGGATGCTGCACACTGGTGGTGGTGTGGAGAGACCCCCCTCATGATTGTAAAGCGCTTTGGGTGTATGGCCATACACAATAAATGCGCTATATAAATACACATTACACATTACATTACATTTGAGTATTTGCAGACTGTCCTTACTATCTGTTGATACTGACATTCAACAGACATTTAACAGACTATAAGACACTTTGCAAGTACATGTCAACTTACACTAACTCTAACGCTAACCCTGACCTAACAGTCTACTTATAATTTACTAAGAATTAGTTGGCATGTAGATGCAATGTAACTTATATTCAACAAACGGACCATCAAAATAAAATGTGACCGCCTTATTTTAAAGCAACCCTCCATCTCATCATAGCAACTGAAGATACTGCAAGTCATGACATTGCCAAGTATGATGCCATCCTGGATGAACATCTGTGTTGGTCCTGGAACATCATTTTTGTTGGAAAATGTAATCCATACCTATTCCCTACCCCAACCATAACTGTAAATTATTCCCAAAATCAGAGGGGAATAATAGTTGGATAGGTGCAATAGGTACAGTAAGCCTAAACTCAACATAAACAGTAAACATATCCCTTAAATCTGATTGGAATGTTGTTCCAGGCTCAACATGTTACTCCAGGAACATGTCCTGCTTGGTGAAGTAGGTTGGCAGAAGAATCTTAGCAACCACACAGAACATCTAAACATAGAGTTTTGGACTGGAATACACCCAGACATGCTTTCAGTTGTCTCGTTTCTCATTGTTGTGAATATTGTGATTTTGTTGATCAGATCTGCAGTGGAAGATGGCTCAGCCTGTGGACTCTCTGACCAACATGCCACGTCACTCTCTGTATATCATCATCGGGGCTCTGTGCGTGGCCTTCGTCTTGATGCTCATCATCCTCATTGTCGGCATCTGCCGCATCAGCCGTATTGAATACCAGGGCTCGTCTCGTCACGCCTACCAAGAGTTTTACAACTGCCGCAGTATCGACAGTGATTTCAGCAATGCCATCGCCTCTATCCGCCACGCACGGTACTGCTGGCTTTTAATCAATCTGGGTTGAACAATGAAGAAATTTCTGTTAAATGTTAATGTTTCGACACTGTAAGAAAGTCTTATTTTAATAATTTAATTAGGTTTCAAATAAGTTATGCAAAGTTTAACTTCATATATTTAGTCAGTTTGATTACTGAGATGAAGTTAAGATGAATAGAAACGTTCATTTGATTCAACTAAAACATAGTTTAGTGTGCTTTGGAAAGTTTTTGGACAGTTTTTATCACAATTCACACCTTTATTCTCATTTTTTTTTAATTGTGAGAAAAAAATTGTAAGTTGTTAGAAATAAAACTAATTCTGAGATTGTGAGAATTGCAAGATTTACATTTATTTTCTATATAACTAACTCATGATTCTGACTTTTTTTTTATATAAATGTGAGTTCACATCTCACAACTCAGGGTTCTTATCTCATAATACAGGCAAAAACAGGACATGAATTTGGAATTGTAGGAAAATTTGTTTACATTAGCTACAAGTCACAATTGTGAGAGCGTCCAAAGTTGCAGTTGTGATAAATTAAGGCAAAAAAGTGAAAAAAGTCTGAATTTCCAGCATTTAAACTCATAAACTTGTAAAAAGTCAAAATTGTGAGATATAAACTAGATTTCTTTTTTCGTGAATATTTGTGAATTTTCTTCTCAGAAATGCAAGTTTTCCTCACAACTGCATGGTTGTGTATTCTCAGTGTAAAAATCAATATGGGTCAAACGAAGATATTTTTGTTAAATGTTAATGTTTCTACACTGTAACACAATCAATGAAACAAGTCAAGACAACAAATATTTTTGTTGCTTTAACTTATCTTAACAAGTTAATTAAGTTTCAACGACATTTTTTAAAGTTATGCAAAGTTTAACTTCATATATTTTAGTCAGTTTGATTGCTAAGATGACTGGAATAGTTTATTTGATTCAACTAAAAATAGTTTAGTGTGCTTTGGAAAGTTTTTGGACCGTTTTTATCTCAATTCACACCTTTATTCTCAATTTTTTAATTGTGAGAAGAAAAAATGTGAGTTGTGAGAAATAAAACTAATTCTGAGATTGTGAGAATTGCAAGATTTACATTTATGTCCTATATAACTAATTCATGATTCTGACTTTTTTTTCATAAATGTGAGTTATCTCACAATTTAGAGTCAAGTCACAATTGTGAGAAAGTCTAGAAAGTTGCAGTTGTGATCAATTAGGGCACAGTTCTGAGAGAAAAGTCTCAATTTCTAGGACTCATTTAGTAATAAATAAAAAAAAGTCAAAATTGTGAGATATATACTTTTTTTTGCATGAACATCAAGCTTACTTCTCAGAATTGCAATTGTTTCTCAAAATTGCTTGGTGTATTTTTATGTAAACTTAAATAAAATCCAGAAATTATTGCAAGATTTAAATGAGAAAGCGTATTCAAGAAACAATAAAATCACAATTCTGAGAAAAGAAAGTCAAAACTCTTTTTTTCCCCTTCTATTTACAAGTTGTTGTCTCACAAATCTGCATTTATATATTGCACAATTATGAGGGGGAGAAGACAAATGTGAGATACAGCTATTAACAACTTTAAAGCATGAAAAATCAAGGCAGATTGGTAAAAAGGAAACTCTCAATTACATGAAATATTTGCTATTATGAGAAAAAAAAGTTCTCATGATTCTCACAAAAAGACAAACTCAGAACTGTGAGATATAAACTTTAAATTATGATTTGAACTGCAAGTTGCAGTACTTTTATTTCCCTCGTATTTGCTACTACAAGTTTTTGTTGCAATTTTGAGAAATAATTTAAAGTCAAAATAATAACTAAAGTTAAATTAAAATTAAAATTAAAGTTAAAGTCAAAAAATAATTTAGTTCTTAAGATGTAAAACCATAAAGATGATAAGAAAACAAAAATAATTCTGGGATATGAACTCAATTGTGAGATATACCCTCAGAAATGTGTGGATTAAAGTCAGAATTGTTCGATTTAAAATCACAGCTACCTTTTTTTATTATTCTGGCCTTCCATATATTCCCTTACTTGACTTAAAGATAACAAAATGAGACTGTTTATTCTCTTGTTTTATAGGTTTGGCAAGAAATCCAGACCAGCGATGTATGATGCGACTCCCATCAGTTATGAAGATTACAGCCCTGACGACAAGCCGCTAGTCGCACTCATTAAAACTAAAGATTTGTGAGGAAATACATCAACACACACACACACAAACACTACATACACACAGTCACTGTTCCAGCCTTTAAAATGAGCCGTTTAGTATTTATTTCCAGAGAATAAGTTACAAATAATTCAATAAAATCTTAAAGGATACTTTGAAATCGATATATTTTAGCATCGTAAAACCATGAAGCTTTTAATTCACGTCAGGCACTTTGGAGTGCTGCACAGAATTAGTCTAAAGGAATGTGCTTCGTTTGCAGACGCAAATGTTTTTGTGGAATGTGAGTAGACAAATAACAAGCTACATTGCAAAACGTGTCTGGGGGTTGCGTTCAACCCAAAACCCTTCCAACCCTCCGGACTCAGATTACAAATACGATAGCAGCCGGCGAAAAGCTGTAGAATTAGCGAGCAATAGAGCTCATAGTACAGGTATACTCTTAACTTTATACAGAGGAATTAAAAGATATGACGATGTAGGTTGCCTTACTGGTGCATGGATTGGATCGGTGGTTCGGCATTACTCTGTAACCTTATGTACATTATTGTTGTTTGCTGTTTATTTCTTCTTGTTCACTGTGGTCTCTTTTGTGTCATAAACTTGGTGTTAGCAAAGTCTTAAGATACCACTGTCTGTGTGAAGGCAGCACAACAAAGTGCTTTTCCAGTAATATTTGATGGTGTCGTCTCACTGAGTAATAAACTAGGACTCCTGAACAACATTTCATAGTGTTTTGAAAAAGACATCTCTGTTCCAGTACGCCTGCGTAGCTCCTTAAGCTTGCGAAATTTCACTAAAAACTATTGGAACGAAACTATTGGGAGGTTTGTGTTTAAACGAGCAAGTTCCCTGTGCAGCATTTACCCATGATGAAGATAATGTGACTACTGTGTGAGCTGTGCTTTATACACCAATACAGTATTGATGTTGAATTTAGTGGAAATTCACAAATGTGATCAGACATTATCATTAAAGGTGCCATAGAGTGCTTTGATATGTATTAAATTGTTCGCTGAGATCTACATTGAATGTCTGTGCATTCGGTAAGTCATCTATTTTGCTTCTGAGTTGTGCGACTATAGTCTAACTTGTAATTAAACTCCACAAAAGGAGTTGTATTTTGTGGGTTTAACATACTGTACACTACCTGACAAAAGTATTGTCGTTGATTTCAGTTGTAAGAGCAACTAATAATAACTTGACTTCTAGTTGATCATTTGGAAAAGTGGCAAAAGGTAGATTTTTCTGATGAATCATCTGTTGAAATGTATCCTAAACATCACAAATATTGCAGAAGACCTACTGGAACCCGCATGGACCCAAGATTCTCACAGAAATTAGTCAAGTTTGGTGAAGGAAAAATCATGGTTTGGGGTTACATTCCGTATGGGGGCGTGAGAGAGATATGCAGAGTGGATAGCAACATCAACAGCCTGAGGTATCAAGACATTTGTGCTGCCCATTACATTACAAACCACAGGAGAGGGCAAGTTCTTCGGCAGGATAGCGCTCCTTCTCATACTTCAGCCTCCACATCAAAGCTACTGAAAGCAAAGAAGGTCAAGGTGCTCCAGGATTGGCCAGCCCAGTCACCAGACATGAACATTACTGAGCATGTCTGGGGTAAGATGAAGGAGGAGGCGTTGAAGATATATCCAAAGTATCTTGATGAACTCTGGGAGTCCTGCAAGAACGCTTTCTTTGCCATTCCAGAGGACTTTATTAATAAGTTATTTGAGTCATTGCAGAGATGTGTGGATGCAGTCCTTCAAGCTCATGGGAGTCATACACAATATTTATTCTTTTTCCACTGCAGCATGACTTTTATATTCTATACTGGACATTATTTTTGTTAAGTGACAATACTTTTGTCTAAGCAAAGTCAGACTTTACTGTTCTATTTAAAGAATTAAAAATCAAGGCATGATCATGTTTTATTGTGGTAAAATAAGCGTAATCTAGAGGCCTTTGTCCTTCATATAAGCCACTTCTGATACCAAATGATCAACTAGAAGTCAAGATATTATTTGTTGTTCCTAAAGCTTGGATAAGACTTCCGTCAGGTAGTGTCTATGAAAACAGAGAAAGGATTTAATATCTACCTCTACAAAAACAGATGAGTTTTATCTGTGACCTTTTAATCACAGTATGAGCTGTGTGATATGACATGGTGCATAAATGCACATTAAACACTCCTGTTCAGCAGTTTACATGTGTTTATTCTTTCGTTACAAACGTAAACTGCTAAATTTACTATATATATATATATATATATATATTTACATACATACACGTTAAACTAGCTAAATATACATTTAAACAGAGCTTATGCCTCTTCAGAGTGGCATTAATTCAATTTTTAATCCGTATATCCTGCATATTGCGTTCTGACTCGGCTGCTGCACAAAGCTGCTGCTTTACTCCTTCCTAAAACCTGTCCTGTTTTCAAAATAAGAGTCCCACATACAAAGTAAATATAATGTAACCTTCAAAATAAGAGGCCCACATGCAAACTAAGTATAATGTAACCTTCAAAATAAGAGTCCCACATTCAAATTCAGTATAATGTAACCAAAATAAGGAAAAAAATACTATTATTGCAATCTCACTAGGAAACATTGTGGCCAATCAAGTGCAGCCTGGGTCATGCATATTAATGGTCACCATGTGGTCTCAGTTAATGTTTCATTCTGATTGACACGTTTTTCAACCGGGATTTTACACTCACATGATTTACATGAGAATGAGTAAACAATATTGTTTCATGCTCACGGTATGTCATTTCCAACTTTTACTGGTCAGCTATGCCTACTGTACTTATAAATACTGAATTTCATTCTATGGCACCTTTAAGAGTCAATCACGATCTTTAGAACTATATTAAATACATGTAAACCAGGGAGTCTATTTAAATATGAATAATAAGCATCAATAATTTGCCTTTAAACCACCTATCTCAAACTGCACCTTTGGTTTTGTCAAAAACATGTGCATATTCAATAAACCACCTGAACATTATTAAAATGATAGTTCATCAAAAATAAAAATAAAAAAGAAATAGCTGTTAATTTGCTCACCCTCAGGTCAAACAAGATGCAAGTGACATTTGTTTTCCTCGGTAGAACATTAAAAAAGATTTTTAGCTGGAACCGTGGTTCTTGGTGATTCATAAAATGCAAATCAATGATTCATAAAATGCTAAATCAATCCCTTTGAGTGTCAAAAAATAAACAACTTGTGGCTCCTGATGAAACATTGAGGTCTCATGAAGTGAAATGATTGCTCTGTTTAAGAAACTGAACATTATTTACAATGTTAGTGCTTTTAATCCACAATTGTTTTCAAAAAATTTTATATACCGTAGGTCACACTGCAGCATCCAGGATAAGCACAAGTACTATTTTAATGAATTTGTAGACAGCATATCCATCCCTTTTCTTCATTAAATGAAGGTAATGTTAGGAATGATGTTTATTTTTCAGCATAGACCAATTATTTTGCTTTTTAAAGAGCCACAGAATTTTATTTTATTTTCATTAATTCATTCATTTTCTTTTCGGCTTAGTCCCTTTATTAATCCGGGGTCGCCACAGCGGAATCAACCGCCAACTTATCCAGCATATTTTTACGCAGCGGATGCCCTTCCAGCCGCAACCCATCTCTGGGAAACATCCACACACACACATTCACTATACGGACAATTTAGCCTACCCAATTCACCTATACCACATGTCTTTGGACTTGTGGGGGAAACCGGAGCACCCGGAGGAAACCCACGCAACTACGGGGAGAACATGCAAACTCCACACAGAAATGCCAACTGACCCAGCGAGGCTCGAACCAGTGACCTTCTTGCTGTGAGGCGAACGTGCTAACCACTACGCCACCGTGGCGCCCCTTTATTTTATTTTATTTTATTTTATTTTATTATTTTATTTCATTCAATCTTTTATTCTTCATTTATTTTTTTAAATTATTTTATTTTATTCATTCATTAGTTTAGTTTGGTTTGGTTTGGTTTGGTTTAGTCTAGTCTAGTCTAGTCTAGTTTAGTTTAGTTTAGTTTAGTCTAATCTAGTCTAGTCTAGTCTAGTCTAGTTTAGTTTAGTTTAGTTTAGTTTAGTTTAGTTTAGTTTACTCTTAACTTGCTGGCAACCATTGAATTGCATTTTGTGAACACACAAGGATGCATATTTCAGCTAAAAAACAATGAAAATATATATATATATATATATATATATATATATATATATATATATATATATATATATATAAATACTAATACTATACTAATATATATTAGATGACATGAGAGTGAGCAAATTAACAGCAAATTAAAACAATTGTGGTGAGCTACTTCTTTAAAGATGTTTATATGCACAGTGAAATTGGAATAGTGAATAAAAAATGCCAGTTGGGTTTTGACCCAATAAATAGACACAGTTTATGGTGTTTATACAGTTGAAGTCAAAATTATTCGCCCCCTCTGAGTTTTGTTTCATTTTTCAAATATTTCCAAAATTATGTCAGGATTTTTTTCACAGTATTTTCTATAATATTTTTTCTTCTGGAGAAGTCTTATTTGTTTTATTTTGGCTAGAATAAAAGCAGTTTTTATTTTTTTTTAAGTCATTGTAATTTCAATATTATTAGCCCCCTTAAGCAATATAAGTGTTTTCGATTGTCTACAGAACAAACCACTGTTGTACAATGACTTGCCTAATTACCCTGACTTAATTAAGCCTTCAATGTCACTTTAAGTTGAATACTAGTATCTTAAAAATATCTAAGGCAAGGCAAGTTTATTTATATAGCACATTTCATACACAGTGGCAATTCAAAATGCTTTACATAAACAAGTGTAAAAAAGACAAGAATAATAAAATAAAATACAAATAATAAAAATGATTAAAAACAGATTAAAATGTAATTAAAAAACAGATTAAAATGTAATCTAGTCAAATATTATGTACTGTCATCATGGCAATTGCTTGTCATCATCGATTTCTTATTAGAAATGGGTTATAAAGATGATTACTGTATGTTTATAAATGTATTATGTCTTCATTCGGGCAAACAAAAATTGGGGGAAAAATATACAGGGGGCTGATAATTCAGGAGGGTTAATAATTCTGACTTCAGCTGTATGTCCTTGCATGCTGTCAGGTTAAGCACAATCACTGTAAGTTAATGCATGTATTTTGTGAGAGGCAAGGAAAATAGGAGAACTGAAAATGCTTCCTGCCTAATGGGGAAAATAATGTGGACAAGTGCATGTTGGAGAACCCGTAGGAAACTTTGAAACTCCGTGCAAAATTATAAGTGGCATTGAAACACTTAAAAAGAGCCTCCAAGAATAAGATTACCTTCCTCATTAGTATATAGTGAGACATTAGTGAGCTCATGCACAGAATACTGGAACAAGAGCGCTGTCTCTGCCAGGTCCTGGAGCCTGCCGTGCGCTTCTAGTGCTCCTGCAGTGGGTTCCAGTTCTCTTTCTCTCTCTTTATTTGCATCTGACTGGACTGGAATTCATAAGACGATTTCATTATTTCCATTACTCATCTTTTATCTTCCGTATCTGCTCCTGTAGACTCACTGTTCTCCTCCTGCTTAGTGTAGACAAGTAGAAGTTTTGCTCTCTAGCTGATCTGAGACTCTTGATTTTAATGGCAGGATCACAAGGAATCATTTGCTAAAACTAAAAGGCAGACTGTTCATTTCCTTTGTTCCATTGAACACTAAATCAGTTATTTAGAAGAATAGAGGCAGGATTTAATATCTACCTCTACAAAAACAGATGAGTTTTATCGGTGTCCTTTTAATCACAGTATGAGCTGTGTGATATGACATGGTGCATAAATGCACATTAAACACTTCTATAGACCATTTTGAGGGATGTAAACAATAACAATGGTCCTAAACTATTTCCTGTTTTACCTTTTTAATTTCTATAGCTTCAGAGAATCCAAAAATGTCCACATAATTATAAATAAAGTTATTGCTGCTGTTTTAACATTAAGTTATGATTGAATCGCCTCTTGTTACAGTTATGAAATAGTTTGACAACAAGCAGGAAACGTTCATGGGCCAATGGCACATCCACATTGAAATGGTCTATTCAGCAGTTTACATGTGTTCATTCCTTCGTTACAAAAGTAAACTGCTAAATTCACTATATATACATGTTAAACTGGCTAAATATACATTTAAACAGATCTTATGCCTGTTCAGAGTGGCATTAATTCAATTTTTAATCCGTATATCCTGCATTTTGCATTCTGACTCGGCTGCTTCACAAAGCAGCTGCTTTACTCCTTCCTTAAACCTGTCCTGTTTTCAAAACAAGAGTCCCACATACTAAGTAAAATGTAACTAAAATAAGGGAAAAATACCATTGTTGCAATCTCACTAGGAAACATTGATACTTCCGTATCTGCTCCTGTAGACTCACTGTTCTCCTCCTGCTTAGTGTAGACAAGTAGAAGTTTTGCTCTGTAGCCTATCTGAGACTCTTCATGCCTTTTAATGGCAGAATCACAAGGAATCATTTGCTAAAACTAAAAGGCAGACTGTTCATTTCCTTTGTTCCATTGAACACTAAATCAGTTATTTAGAAGAACGTTCAAGCCCCTCCTAAAGTGATAGTAACGAAAAATAACAGCTGAACTTTTTTGGCTCTTTTAACTGTGCTGTCGTCATTTTTGGAGCTTGACTTTATTTATGGAAAAGAACAGCTTGGATATTTCCCAGATACCCTGTTTTAGTGTTCTGCAGAACAGAGGATGATGAGCAACATGAGGTCGACTCGTCATATTTAGGTAAACGATCACTGTTGGTTTTATCAACTGGTCTCGGATCAGAACTAAAGGGAAGCTTCTAGCCTGAGCACTGTTTTCTGTTAGATGAAGATAACACCCATTTGGTTATATGTGGAATGATGTACTAATAAAAGTTCAAGTGAAAGCCTAAGGTCTGCTTGAATGTTTAACACACGGATTAGTTGACTTTCAGATCGACTTTATTCACATTTATTAATGTGTTTGACAATATTTATAAGATTGTATAAAAGAAAAGAAAGATTTCATATTTTAAAGTTAAATATACACTGTAAAAAAGTTGACTCAACTTAAAATTTTAAGGCAACGAACTTCAGGACATTTGTGAGTTGACTTTCAACCCAATACTGCACTTGACTTGGTTTAAGTTGAGTAAACTCAAAATATTGTAAAATTGCAAGCTTTCAATGAATGTTAAAACATGCCTGTGCATTATAATTGACAGTGGATTGTATAATAATGTGCAGCCTATAAAAAAAAAATTGTGATTTTATAAATATTATGACCAACAATTTTGATTATTATTGATTATTACTGTTTTTGCAGTGACTCTGTTTTGACCTGATGTCCATTCATATGGACTAAAAATCAATTGAAGAATGTTGAAATGTAATTATTTTTTTAATATCACATTTATGGACGCCTTAAAGGGCCATGAAACCCCCTGTCTCAGCAGGGTGTTTTCACACCTACAGTCTGGAAAAGCTCAGGAAAGTGGGTGTGTCCAGCTCTGTTAAGGTGGGCGTGTCAGGGGAGGGAAAGAGGGAAGGTTTTGCATAAAAATGGGAGTTTCCATTTGGGCACGCGCTGATTTTCATACAGGCAACACACACACAGACGCAGGGAGAGAAAGACAGAGACTGTTTACATTGACATCAGTAATCTAATTATTGGCCAAATTATTAATTTGTCGACTTTAACGGCAGTCTGGCACTTTTACTCAGGAAGATTTCCTGCGTGTCCCTCGTGACAAACGAGATATTAAATGTGAGTAACTGCTGGAAGAGTGCAGATTTAATGGAGTGTGTTAGACCGCACGGCGTCTGTGAGGAAAAAAAACCCTCCGCATTTCATGGTAACTTAGACACCCTCGGTAGGCAGCGTCAGAAAGCTGTTTGTGCTGAGACTATCTTGTCACAAAACGTGGCGAAAATTCTACACGACGGTAACCGTTTGATTTGGGTGTTTATATGTTCACACTCGGAGAGCAGCATTCTCTCAATTACTGCGCCCGATCAGTACCTGGATGGGAGATCACATGGGAAAGCTAGGTTGCTGCCAGAAGTGGTGTTAGTGAGAGCAACAGGAGGCGCTCAACCTGCGGTCTGTGTGGGTCCTAACGCCCCAGTATAGTGAAGGGGACTCTATACTGCTCAGTGAGCGCCGTCTTTCGGATGAGACGTTAAACCGAGGTCCTGACTCTCTGTGGTCATTAAAAATCCCAGGATGTTCTTTGAAAAGAGTGGGGGTTTAACCCGGCATCCTAGCCAGATCTGCCCATTGGCCTCTGTCCATCATGGCCTCCTAACCATCCCCAAATCATAATTGGCTTCATTACTCGGTCTCCTCTCTGTGGTGTGCGGTCTGGCGCAATCTGGCTGCCATCACGTCATCAAGGGGGAGGCTGCACACTGGTGGTGGATGAGGAGATCCCTCCATTGTGTAAAGCGCTTTGAGTGTCCAGAAAAGCGCTTTATAAATGTAAGGAATTATTATTATTATTATTATTATTATTATTATTATTATTATTATTATTATTATTATTATTATTATTATACAGTGAAGAAACGGTTAATGAGATTTGATAACATAGTTCAATGTTCCCAATGTTGACGAGTACGGCTATAGGTGAATTGAATAAACTAAACTGGCTGTAATGTATGAGTGTATGTGTGAATGTGAGAGTGTATGGGTACTGGGTTGCAGATGGAAAAGCATCCACTGCGTAAAACGTATGCTGGAATAGTTGGCGGTTCATTCCGCTGTGGCGACCCCTGATAAATAAGGGACTAAGCCAAAGGAAAATGAATGAATGTGACTAAAACACAGTATTTAAACATCATAATTAAATAGGAAATGGGGTGTAAAAGGGTAAAAAAATAGAACCGAAATAGGGGAAAAAATAGAACCACCACTTTCGCCAGACTGGCTAGAGGTCCATATGAAACACGGGAAACCCAAATCAACAAGTCACGCATTTTTCAAGTGAAACCTGAATGACTCTTGTATGTAAGTGACCACTGTATATTAAAGATATTAAATTCTAGATAAGAGTGGACAACATGTATCTTCACATCAAGGAACAAGACGTTTCTGGAAGACATCACACACACAAACATCAGAGAACACAGATGGTAAGTCTCTCACACACACACACTCACTCTTTATCTCTCTCAAATTCATAACCACTGTCTGTTGCGTGCGCAAAGCAAACTTAACATTTGTAGAAGCGTTCAGTGTTGCAATCGTGTCTGAAGATGAGAAACACACACACACACACACACACACCGAGACGCAGACGCTGGATGTTTTCCATTGGTTTCGACTGTCTGCGAATGGAATGTCCCCCCCAGCTGGACGTGCCCTTATATGGAGTTCAAACGATGTCCTGGACCCTTCATTGACCTTGTGTGGGCTCCAGATGTTCTCGAAGTAAACATCTGTAAGAATGGCGCACCATGATGACGCTCTGGAAGTCCCTCCACCGCAGGGAAGAAAACACACTTGATGGCTTTGACCTCAGCGATAGACTAAAGTCTCTTTTGACTGCTGTAAGTGTTTATCTGACCTCTGGGCTTCTACTATAAGCAGCTCTTTCTGCTTCAGAACAGCAGTTGATTGTTCTGCACACGTTCATTGTTCTGCTACATCGAGATATAATCAGTGATGGGTAAGTTACAACAAATATGTCATTATTATTATTATTTATGTATATTTTCATTCATTCATTTATTTTCCTTTGGCTTAGTCCCTTATTAATCTGGGGTCGCCACAGTGGAATGAACTGCCAACTATTCCAGCATATTTTTTACGCAGCTGATGCCCTCCCAGCCATAACTCAGTACTGGGAATGTACATTTATTTTTAGCAGTCATTCATTCTTTTATTTTTCTTCAGCTTAGTCCCCTATTTATCAGGGGTCGCCACAGTGGAATGAACCGCCAACTTTTTAGGCATATGTTTTACGCAGCGGATGCCCTTCCAGTCACAACCCAGTACTGGGAATGTACATATAGTTTTATCATTCATCCATTAATTTTTCTTCGGCTTAGTCCCTTAATTATCAGGGGTTGCCACAGTGTAATGAATCGCCAACTATTCCAGCATATGTTTTACGCAGCTGATGCCCTCCCAGCCACAACTCAGTACTGGGAATGTACATATATTTTTATCATTAATTCATTCATTCATTTTCATTCAGCTAAGTCCCTTATTTACTAGGGGTCGCCACAGCGGAATGAACCGCCAACTATTCTGGCATATGTTTTAGCAGCGGATGCCCTCCCAGCCACAACTCATTACTGGGAATGTACATATATTTTTATCATTCATTCATTTTCATTCAGCTTAGTCCTTTATCTATCAGCGGTCGCCACAGCGGAATGAACCACCAACTATTCTAGCTTGTGTTTTATGTAGTGGATGCCCTTCCAGCTGCAACCCAGTAATGGGAAACACTCATTCACACACACTCATACACTACGGCCAATTTATTGTATTCAATTCACCTATAGCACCAGGAGGAAACCCACGCCAACACGAGGAGAGCATCCAAACTCCACACAGAAATGCCAACTGGCCCAGTCGGGACTCAAACTAGCGACCTTCTTGCTCTGAGGCGACCACTGAGCCATCGCACCACCTGCATTACAGTATTTTTATTTACTTTGTAACTAATTACACCCAACACTGGTTGTAACACACACTGTAATGTGCCCACTTATGGGATTAAGCAAATATAGGAGTTTACGATGCAGTGCTTGGTTTACCTTATTTGGTTGCTGAAAAAATTAACAATGGTTAAAAATATATGTATTTACACAGCAGCATGCTGCTATTCTGCTAATAATATAAACTAAAAGACCAAAACCTTTTAAATATTCTCTCCACACACCATATGTATAGGCTACCAGGAGTGTGAAGCAGACATGGTGGTTTAACTGCTTGTAAATCCTGGAAAATCCAAATTTAACACGTTTAATAGACAAGCAGGGTCAATCGCTGACCTGTGACATCATGAAAGGTTATGAAAGGCTTGATTTTACCACACCGCTTCTCTTTGGAGACTCTGAATCACATCTGGTTTGAAAGCGTTTACCTTGTTATAAACTTCAGTCTGACTAAATAATAATGAAAGTTTTATGGGCCACACTTAAGACTGGGCGATGTGGCAAAAATACAATCTCGATTAGTTCTTTTCTTCATTGAACAACAACAATATATATATTATATCTTCAAAGACTACGTCGAATCCGAAGACTACGTTGAATAGTTGGGACTGCTGAGCGAATCATTGGTATAACTCTCCCTACTCTCCAAGAACTTATCCAGAGGGAGCAGAAGGGCTGCTAAAATCACTCTGGACCGCTCACACCCAGCACACTGCCTCTTTGAACTGTTACCTTCTGGTCGACGCTACAGAGCACTGCGCACCAGAACAGCCGACACAGAAACAGTTTCTTCCCTCAGGCAATCCATCTCATGAACACTTGATGATAATAATCGTGGAACCAACATCACTACTTGCTTTACACTTTTTACACACATACACTTATTTAACAACACACTTTACATGCCAATTTGCACCTAACAGCTGCACATATAATGTTGTATATAGTAATACACCTGTGCATACACTTGTCCATCTGTATATTTGCATTTAACACTTACTTCTATTTTTTGAATATATTTATGATCTGTTTTTTGTCCTGTCTCTGTAATTCTGTTGCACTGTAGAAGCTCTGTCACCAAAACAAATTCCTCGTATGTGTGAACATACCTGGCAATAAAGCTCTTTCTGATTCTGATATATCTTATTATATATATAGATTTAAAAGAGTATCCCAACTAAGTATCCCTAATGTTAACACACTTCTAGATCCCCATTGTTGTACATTTCTGCTGTGTGATTGCCTCTTAGATCAGTAGAGTTAAAAAGATCAGAGCTTATTGTTATTGGCATGCATTTTATTGCGATTCGATATCAAATATGTTTATCGGCCCAGCTCTAGTCACACTTTACAATTAATTCATGTATTTACTAACATGAACACTACTTGTACAGCATTTATGAATCACACAGTAGGTCGACATTAACTAGTGCATCATTAAAATTCAAATTATGCTTGTTTACATTAGTTCATTCATGGTGAGTTAATATTAACAATGAACAACTGTATTCCCATTAACTAATGATTCAATAAATACTGTAACAAATGTATTATACATTGTTTGTTTGTGTAAGTAAATACATTAACATCTAAGGTTTTATTCGTTTACAAACAATGAATATTACAACATTTATTACAGTATTTGTTCATGTTAGGAAACGCTAGCTGATGGAAATGCAGTTGTTCATTGTTTTTTGACCCCTCTGATCGCCAGTGTCTAATTCACACCATGGCTGTAAGGTCAACAGTTATAAAAATGTAAGGATTTTAAAGGAGTAGTTAAATATAGTATACATTCATGAAATATTAGAAATGTCCAAAGTGTTATTTAAAATAACATAATTCATTCATTCATTTTCTTTTTCGGCTTAGTCCCTTTATTAATCCGGGGTCGCCACAGCGGATTGAACCGCCAACTTATCCAGCATTTGTTTTACGCAGCGGATGCCCTTCCAGCCACAACCCATCTCTGGGAAACACATTCATACATTCTCATTCACACACATACACTCTGGACAATTTAGCTTACCCAATTCACCTGCACCGCATGTCTTTGGACTTTGGGGGAAACCGGAGCACCCGGAGGAAACCCACGCAACCACGGGGAGAACATGCAAACTACACACAGAAATGCCAACTGGCCTAGCCGGGGATCGAACCAGCGACCTTCTTGCTGTGAGGCGAACGTGCTACTCACTACGCCACCGTGGCGCCCCTAAAATAACATAATGATAAATCATATTTATTTATTTATTTATTTATTTATTTATTTATTTATTTTTATTTTTTATTTTATTGCATAACAAGAACAATAGCATACAAAAAATGAGGAATACATTGCTTCCATTTTTTCACATCAAAGGAACAAATCAGTATAGAATAAAAAAATGAAATAAATAAAATTACAGAGGATATAAAAATTATAAAAAAATTCGCATAAGAAAGAGATTCCAAAATTGCATACATCTTTATAGCTTTTTTTTTTTGGGGTCTTTTAGGGTTTCGATATAGTGCTTAAAATCAATTTTAAACAAATAAATATTCGGTTTATCATTAGACCATTTTTGTTTGTGTACATAGTATTTCCCATATATTATCATTAAATTAATAAATAAATTTTGCTCTAAAGCAGTGGTTCTCAAGCTTTTTTCACCAGGTACCACCTCAGAAAACAATTGTCTCTCCAAGTACCACCGTAATAACCGGTAGTGAAGTACAATAGCATAGTAGGCCTAATTAAGCAGCTACAGCACTGCACAGTTCAAAAACAAGCCTGTTAAAATCAATTTACTGATGACATCAGTGTTATCGTACACGTTAAAGGGTTAAAAGTGTGTTAATTTTTTTACTTTAATTATTTAGCGATTCCTCCGTGTACCACTAGAAGGAAGCTTGTGTACCACTATTGGTACGCGTACCACAGTTTGAGAACCACTGCTCTAAAGTTTTGTTATTATTATTATTATTGTATATCAAAAATGTATCCTTACAGGAAAACTGAATTTTTAATTTTGTAATTTTAAATATAAGATATTCAACATCAAACCAAAACATTTGGGCGTTCAAAAAACAGGTGTTTTATCGATTCCTCCTCTAATCCACAAAAAGTGCATGCAAATTCCATGTCTCTGAAATATTTACTTGTTTCCACTGGATAAATTAAATGTATGAGTTTATATGTCACTTCTTTAACTTTATTGGTGAGACAGTATTTACTAGGTAAGTTCCAAAATAATAAATATTTATTAGTGGACTGACCTGTTTGAACAGACCTGCTCTCTCCAGCGCCGCACAGAGCGTCGCCCTCTGCTGGTCACTCTGATAACAGCAGTGTTCGAGAGGGGGCGGATGACACGGAGGAACAGAGAAAGGGGGAGAGAAAGAAAGAAAAGAGCCTGTGCGTTTTCGCAGGCGGAGTTTCGTTCTTGCGCACCGTTGGAATTCACTGTCTGTGTTTTTTTTTTCTTCGGGATTTGCTTGGAGGAGAGCGAAGGAGCGAGAAAGCGCCGCCAGCGAGCAGATGTTATAGCTGGACTATCCCTGTCTCCAGCCTGACAATCGAGCCTATCATCTGGTAAAATGTGGCAACCCGCGTCGGAGCGATTGCAGGTAAGACTCCCCGTCTAATTACTGCAAGAAACGCTTTTTTGTCTGTTGTCTGTCGTTCATTTGGAGCCACAGTGTGCAGGCCAGCCAGCGGGTACACGAGCTACTCATCCAGCACACCTCCTCATCATCTTACAGCCTTTATTTATTTATTTATTTCCCTGATAAAACGCTGTCCTGGCGTTTGCGTGGCTCCTCAACTTTGTATCGCGACTCTTGGCTGGAGCTCTGAGTGTCTGGACTGCAGCTGGTCGCAAAACAGACCTGAAGTTTTACAGTTCCTCCAGAGCATATCGAGCTTTTCCAGACCCAAGGCCATTTCACACCGTTCCCGTGTCTGTCTGCAGTCTCTGAAATGGCTGTAGCCACTTTTTGTTGAGCTGGAACTTGCTGTTCTCCAGGCCTTACTGTGGTTGCTCTTTTTAGCTGTACGTTACCTAGAGATGTGTCTCGAGATGATGGAAGACCTGAAAATATCAATGGGTTAGTGATTTTCCTGCTCTGGAAAAAAGTCAGAAATTATTCAAAGGTGTGTGAGTCATGATCTTTCTACAGGTCTTAGTTAAAACTGAGGTAAAGTTGGTTTAATATTCACACTTTCAGACTTTCTCCTTAATAATATCTTACTTAATAAGTACTTAATACTTAATAAGTATTATTTGCAAACTCTTAATAGTGAAATCATATCAGCAGTCAACGACTGTCAAAGTACATAATTGTTCACAGTCAGTTAAACAGTGCTAATCTTGTTTTCAAGTCATA
>CAIGQQ010033860.1:357617-389801 GCA_903798035.1 Danio albolineatus
TTTCAAGTCATATTTACATAAGATTTCAGACCAAATATTGAAAGTACTGTGGTAAACAATATAGGGAGCATGTCACAAGTTGTAACTGAACGAGTGTGCGAATATAAAACCAACTTTACCTCAATCAAGTACCAGGGGAGACCATCGAGACCTGAAAATATCAGTGAGTTAGTGATTTTCCAGCTCTGGAAAAAAGTCAGAATTTATTCAAAGATGTGTGAGTCATGATCTTTCTACAGGTCTTAGTAAAAACTGAGGTAAAGTTGGTTTTAAATGCGAACATTTTGGACTTTCTGCTTAATAGTATCATTTCAGAAAAATATTATTTCCAAATTCTAAACAGAGAAATCATATTAGCAGCCAACGACTATCAAAGTACATCATTGTTCACAGTCATACTAACTTGCCATTTCAGACCGAATATTCAAAACAGCATGATAAATAATACAGACTATTTCAATGTGGTGATGTCTTTGTCCCATAAACATTTCCTGCTTGTTATTTCATAACTGTAACAAGAGGCAATTCAATCATGACTTAATGTCAAAACAGCTTCCATAACATTATTCATTAATATGTGGCTCTTTCTGGATTCTCGGAAGCTATAGAAATTAAAAATGTAAAACAGGAAAATATGTTAGGGACCATTGTTTTTGTTTACATCCATCAAAATGTTCTATAAGGACAGTGTTTACAAGTAGTAACTGAATGAATGTGCGAATATAAAACCAACTTTACCTCAATATATAACCTGGGGTCTCGAGATTAGGGAAGACCTAAAAATATCAATGAGTTAATGATTTTTCCAGCTGTGCAAATAAGTCAGAAATTATTCAAACATGCGAGTCATTACTCTTCTACTGGTCTTAGTTCAAAACCAAAGCTGGTTTTTGGTTTAAACGGATCGGACGTTTTCTTAATAATCTAATTTTAGAAAAGTATTAATTGCTAAATAGAGAACTCATATTAGCAGCCAATGACTATCAATACAACATTGCTCTCAGTCAGACAAATAGTGCTAATGTTGTTTTTAATTTATGCTTGCATGTGATTTCAGACCTAATATTCAAAGTACCATAGTAAACAATGTAGGGAGCATGCCACAAGTTGTCACTGAATGAATGTGTGAATATAAAACCAACTTTATTTCAATCTGAAAAGCCCTCCAAAACCAGCAAATGTAGTTTAAGCCTTTTTAAAATTCTAGTTAACACTGCATTCTGTCTTTTGGGACTAGTCATTAGCAACAAAGACTAAAAAATATAGTGACCAGCTGCCTTGCTCAAGATGGTCTTTAAAGTGAATGACTGGTTGGTCAGTGTGAACTAGCTAATTACAACCTTGTACCAGTCAGAAACTCATTGTAAAGTCGATTGTCTTGTAGGTGTTGTATCACACAAATTACTTAGAACTCTGTATAAAAAGCCATTGAAATGGGTAGAAAATAATGGGAATCAAGAGGTGTAAAAGTCCCTGCTGAAAGCTTGAACTAGTTTTTTGCTGGTATAGTGTTTTTCTTTAAAAAAATGCATGAAAGCCATCTAAAAACAGGCAAATAACCAATGTTTGTTTTTCCCCCGTAAGAAAATAACCCAGTTTAAGCTGCACATTGTGCTTTGAAATCTGGTATCTGGTTTATAGCTTGTCATTAACAGCAAAAAAGCTAGCCACCAGCTGGCCTTACCATTGGTCAAGATGGTCTTTTGAACTGTGAGGAGTGCTTGGCCAGTTTGAACTAGTAAATGGGCACTTTGTAACAGCAGGAAACCGGTTTAAACAGTTTTTTTTTTGCATATGTTAATGACCAAATCACACTAAGGGCTTAAAAGTCGAGACAATGGCTTTGAAAGTACTAGGTGTGGGAATTCTGAGGTGCAAAATGCATCTTTGTCATAGACGGTCAATACAAAATTTGCCACTGAAAAGCCTAACTACTTTGTTGTCTTGCTGATAAGTTCTGAAAAGTAGGTCTTAAAGTAAGTTTTTGAAATCTTTTTCAACTAATCACAGAATAAAAAGTCCTTGAAAGTACATACTGAACTAAAACTGAACCTAAACTCTGAACACTGGACTGACACGGTTTCAATGTACTAAAATGTCTTTGTGAAGCTGCTTTGACTCAATCGACATTGTAAAAGCGCTATATAAATAAATAAACATGAATTGAATTCAATTGAATTCCATTAAAAAGAAACAGAAGTTGGTATTTTAAAGCAGTGTTTTTTCCAAAGTTTTAATGTAATTCCAGAAAAGTTCTAAACCGATTTCTAAACCGAGAAATCATGTTTAGCAGCTGATGATCTAAGTACAAAATGTTTCGCAGTCAAATAAATAGTGGTTTTAAAGTTGTGCTAAAATGTGATTTCAGACCGAATACACAAGTTTTAAACTGTGTGGGGCTGGGCGATTTGGCCTAAAATCTAATTTACGGTTTATTGAACATTTTAACTTGATTACGATTAATGAACGATCATTTTATTTATTTATTTAATTATTTTGCCCTCACTGTTCACTGACAATTTTGTGCATTGAATGTGCTCACAAATTACAAGTGAGAGGTTTTTAAAATGAAGAGTGTATTACTTGATTTTAAAATAATTGAAGGAAACACACACTGTCTACTAACTATGATTATTTATTGAACATCAACATGGAGCAACTGAAATTAAAGCACATATTGCCTAAATAACGTGCACTTTTGTAAACAAAATAAATTATTTTCAGTGTTTTAAAAGTAGATAAGCAGCAGCTCTTCTAAATCAAATAACTCTTGCATATCCTGTAAATAATATTTTAAACTGCGCATTTCTTGCATCTTCTGTAAACAAATATTTTAATGTAAATAATAATTTGAACTTAATGGAAAATATGCCGTCTCAAGACATCTCTGGCCCAGCTTACAATCATCATCAATATAGTGCAAACTAAGGCTCAAGAATGGGTCCATCGTCCTACTTGACCTAGAGATCAGATGTGGCTGCAAAGCGACTGCGGAAGTATAAATCAGCCTCAGCCTAACCGTACATTCACACCAAAGGTGGTGAGAGCGTCAAAGTTCGCTCTGGCCGCCCTGTCGCCAACGCTGTCTGCCTTCAGAGCTCCGGCGGCGAGAGCGTCAACATTCGCTACACTGATGTCGTATTTAAAAGAGCCGTTGCAGCATTATCAGCAAATCACTTACATTTCGGCATAAAACATGCTTTATAGCGTGAAAATGTTGCACACTTTTTATCAGATTCATTTAACAATGCAAGATCAAGTTGTTTAAGTCGTGTATTATGTGTGCATATGTCTGAAATATCCTGAAGTAGCAATACTGATTTGTCCTGTCTCACGAAATTTCCGCTTTTTTAAAGAAAGAAAATATATAACAACATTAATGCACATCAGTAACTTGTCATTACTTTTTAAATGTATTTCCCTGTAATGAAAACATTGTAAATAACTGGGAATCCGGCGACTACAATATTAAAACCCTTGGAAACAAGTGTGGTCGGTACCAAAGTTCACAGTGATTGTGTTCTCTGGACTTGTATTGGATTGTGTGGACTTCTACATTCTGATTGGTTGCTGCCAAACCATGTCATAGCTCATTACCATAAAGTTGACTTGATTTCTACTCTCTTCGACACCCACACCGGCGAAGACGCACTGCGCTGCTCCTTGCTGCTTATCGCCGTCAGCTCCCATTGAAAATAAATGACTTCCGGCTACTTTGATGCTCTCGACGCTTTTGGTGTGAACATACAGTAACAGAGCGGGGTCACTTAACTCAACATGCGGTATCGAAAGTAGTTGTAAGAATCGTCCTGGAAATATTTGATCGATTATAGATTCTGAATGTCGACTTTTATTACTTTTCGATTAATCGCCCAGCCCTAATGTAGATGTACAGATTTCATGATGAAAGGCCTAGTTTTATCTCCTGGGGGGTTTAATCTAGTCTTCTCTGAAAAGTGTCCAGCCATCACCATGACAATTCACTTTAAACCCTGTTCTCTGATTGGTTTCTGACTGGTTATTAACTGGTTATCAGTAGACATGGGCCAGTAGACATGGGCCAGATTCTGATGGTATGATAACCTTGGATAAAAATGTCACGGTTTCACGGTATTGTGTTTACTGCTCTAACATATATTCTTTTAAAATGTCTGGCTAAAAAACAAACCTTTTTCCCCTTTGAACACAATATATTTTATTTTGAGAAACATTTAAAATATTTTGGAGCAGTAAACATGTCAGGCTAAATAATTCAAGTGAATCATTGACTTCTGCGGTCTTCATTTGTTTCAAAAACAGTGATGTCTTTACAATTTACACCTAATCTTACAGATACCTTAGGAACGGTATAGCAGAAAATTTTGGCAGTATGAAAACCTTGACTTCTCAAAACCGTGGTATACCTTGAAAATGGTTATCGTCCCATGCCTAGTTATCAGCAGCAACAAACTAGCTACCAACTTAAAATCAACAACATCTCTGCAGGATAGGAGATGGTCAGCCATCTTGAACTGGCTACTAACTAACAAGATTACCAAATATTTCCCAATATATAGGTCCCTACTTTAACTGAGTTTACTTGTAGAGGTTAATCTTTATAAACAAATTTAAAAGTACATAAAAAAGTCACGGAGATTGTGGGTATCCTGAGGCGTGAGATGGAATTTGGCTTCACATCATCATGTTTTTAAATCGGTGTGTCAAGAAAACCAGTTCAAGATGCCGCATTCAGTATCATCTCACTGTTTCTGAATGGCATCTCAAACCGGGTCTATTCCTGCACAGCACATCTGTTAACAGGCTGTGCATTTCATTTTTTACAAGTTAACTTTGCTGGAGATCGACACCGACGTCCAGTTCCTCCGCATGGTATTTAGCCAGATAAATTCAAGCATGTGGATTCATCCAGTTAGAAGTCCAGATTTAGATTTACCTGTAAATCTCCTTTAAATAAAAAGGAAAAGTTCACGTCAAGTATTTTTATCTCCCGGGGTGCTGGGCTTCACGTCTCCACTGTTTGTAATATTATCCAGATGTGGAACAGGACAGACTATGCCAGATGAACTTGCACAATCTTTCCTCATGGAGTTTGGCACGGCGACACTGATTAAATAGCATAGTAAACTCTTTTGAAAGCAGCTACGATTGATTTGATAAACAACATTTGCTGTTATGCGTGGCAAAATGATTGGGGCAAACCACTATAAAGGTTTTTAAAAACCATGTAACAACAGCCAGATTTTATTAAACCACCACGGTTCTGTGCAAAATGGGCTCGGGATTAAAAGTTTCCCTTCCTGAACCAATTCAGCAGATTATACGCTTAAGTTTGTTAGTCTGAATGGTGGTAGGTTATAAAGCATATAGGTCATTTTGGTATTTTACATGATCTGTTCTTTATTACACCGTGCTCCATGACCTAAATCCATTCAAGTCATTGTTAAAACTTCAAACTTTAGTATTTCATGAGCGTGCCTCTTTCAGTGGTCACCATTAACATTACAAATAAATGATGATAGCATGAGATGGATTATTTCTAATGCTTTATACTGTATAGTTGAAAGGGCACACAAGGAGAATCGAAAGCATTATGGATAGAGTTAGGATAGAGTGGACTGTTTGTTAAAGGTTATGTCTACCGCAATACAGTTCATTTAATTTAAAATCAGTCCTTGCTCATGCTAGAGTTTTCAAACATTAAAAAAGCTAATCTACTATTAAATATCTATATCCGCTAAGGTTACCACTTGATACTGAAATTTTAAAAGCGTCCATTTCCCGGTAATATTTGGCCACTGTTGAGAATGTTTTTAAACTCGTGAAGCTCATCAGTTCACCGAACTCACCACTGTTTACTGAGTAGAACCTAAGATACAGGGACACTAGAGCATTTCAAAGCCATGATTCTTCAGCTTATAGACAAACCAGCTGATCCACGTGACTTTGAAATGCTTCAATGTCCCTGTATCTGTGTTTACACTTAGTAAACAGTGGTGAGTTTGGTGAACTGATGACCTTCACAGCCAATCACAGTCATTTCTGTTGAGCATGTGAACACAATTGGCAAATCAGCGCTGTTTAAGAACGTGATCAACAGCGCCCAATTTAGCGGGAAATGGACGTTTTTAAAATTTCATTATCGAATGATACCGAGTTCCAATATCGTGACAACCCCTAATATATATATATATATATATATTAACCATTGGCCAGCTAATCTAGGATTTTTGCAATTCTAGTGGTCCTTGAGATCAAAAGAAGGAGATTTTGTGTATTTTCACAGCAAAATGAACAAGAATTAAAACAAATATTGCCGTAAGTTTTGAGAAAAGCCATTGAAAAATTATATAATTATATTAAAGTTCATAGCGAGCCTCAGATATAAATATCTCATGACAATCTCGTTACATAGAGCACTGCCTTTTTTTAAAAAAACTAGCTTAGAGCACCACCTATTGTTAGAATTGCCATCTGGGCCATCAGTTGGAAAGAGAGCGCTCTGATTGGCTGTTCACTGTTCAGCTATAAGTCAGAAAATGATGATAAAAATTTAATTGATTAAACTGAGCAAACGATGCAACAAGTCTGGAGGCAACACAAAGCCAGCTGCAATTTTGTTGCATTTCTCGAATATATGCAAACTATATTGTTATCAGCATTATTCATATAATTCTTATCAGATATATCAGACAAATTAAATTTGATTTGTGGCGATTAAAAAAAGGGTTGTGAAAACGTTAGGTTAATGCTGCTTTGTTAACAGTTTGTATGTGTGCAGCACTAGTTCCTGTTTATATTTATGGAATGACAATAGTTACTGCCACCTACAGGTAGAGTAAGGAACATACTCTCAAGCAGACATTGAAAACAAGTTCTAGTTTCACTCAGCTATTGTTCGTGTGATGTGTTCACATGCAGTTTTTGGCCCAGATGCAACTACACCAACCTGATTTCACCCGTAGGACATCTGTATTGATCCTCGAACAACATTCCAATCAGCCAATCAGAATTAAGGGATATGTTTACAGTTTATGTTCAGTTCAGTCTTACGGTTAGGTTCATGCACTTCTGCATGAATGTTATCTAACTATTCCTCTTGGATTTTTGGAAAAATGTACAGTTATGGTTGGGTTTAGGGGTAGGGAATAGGTATGGGTTACATTTTCAAACAAAAATGATGTTCTAGGATCAACATAGATGTTAATCCAGAATCGCATCATACTTGGCAAAATAATGAAGTGCGACCCAACTAGAAGGCATTGGTTTTTAGTCACCACTAGTTCTTTGACGTTAAACTAGTGCGTTAAACAGGCTTCAATGTACGCTACAGTAGTTTCAGATGCGTACACATTAGATAAAGATGCTGGACTGTTCTTATCAAGTCTAGTTCTCTGGATCTTTGGTAAACTCTTTAATAATCTCATAAAATGCTGGCTTTAGAAGGATTGCGTGTATTCTTAAGAGCATTGCATTATGGAGATTAGAAGAGAATGAGATTATGGCATCAAACACTACAGCCAGATCTCATGTCTCATAATGGCCAAAGTATAATCTGTGAAAGCAGCCATAATATGAAGAATAGATTAGCTTCAAGACTCAAGAATTTTGCCCTTTTAACAGCGTCCCACCCAGGGTAACCCCACACTTATGGCTCTTAACAGGCCATTTCAAGAACCAACCTCGAGATCCATTTCTATTTTTTATCAGACCCTTGTGGTTCGGTGAGTTTGTGCAGACCAGGATGTACTTGTGCTTTTTCACACATTTGCTCATTTTGAAATAAGACAGAAAGTTCTCACTGTGGTAAGTGTCTGACTGTGCATCTCATTCTGGATTTAATAAAAGTGAAGCTCAACTCACAGCAATTGTGGTGTTGTTTTGATTACCGCATAAAATAATTTAGCATTTTTCTCATGGAGTAAATAAATAAGATGTGAATGAGGCCAATTTTTTATTTTTTTACAAAGTATTGAATGTAGATTTATTCATTATATTTCTGTTAATATTATAGTGATATATTTAAAATAATATTAACAGGAAAATTATGTATAAATCTGCATTCAATACTTTGTAAAAACAAAACAAAACAGGCCTCATTTACATCTCATTTATTATATATATATATATATATATATTAGGGTTATACGCTAATGGATTAATATGGGTCCAAAATTAAGTTTTGTGGGTAATTAACATAGTGTGTGCATAAATGAAAGTGAATGGGTGTTTCCCAGAACTGGGGGTTCATCAGTTGGTGAATTCTCAGTGCTGGGTTGTGGCTGGATGGGCATCCACTAGAGCTTTGCAATTAATTGCAATCTCTAAATCGCTTAAGGCTGCAATTTTATTAATTAATTTAGATTTTTGTCCACGTTCTTGTGTGCATGATTTTAAATGTTAACCAATCAGAGCTGACGCAGCACACCAGGCAATTACAGCTAAGCTGAGTGGGAGAAAGATGTTAACCAATCAGAGCTCACTCTGCGCACGACGAAGTTGAGCGGGAGAACCGAATAGGTGGTTTTGATTTACGTTCGTTTTTATTTATTGTTCTGACTGGAATTGAGGTTAGTTTATCTTTATTTCTTCATGTCGTCTGTTTTTAAGACAATTTATTACAGTTTTGTTTATCAAGCAGTTAGTACTACTGTGTACAGTATGTGTTTAACTAGAGCTGAGGTTAGTTCATCTTCATTTATTTTGTGTTTTAAAGACAATTTTACTACAGTTTTATTTATTAAACTTGATACTATGTTATTCACTGTGAAATGTTTTGTTCTGCACTTGTGCACTGAGTACATTTAGAATGTGTGTATGTAGCGCGTTTGAAAAAGCAAAAACAGCTGCCAAAATCGCCAATAAAATTGCAATCATAATATTCGTTCCAAAAATGGCAATATGATTATTTTGTCCGTATTGCACAGCCATAGCAACCACCACAAATAAACGAATGGCAGAGTAATAGGTGGTTCATTCCACAGTGATGACCCCTGATAAAATGGGGACAAATCCAAAGGAAAGTGAGCAATAAATAACATCATACCTTTTATGCTGTTTTAAAGCTTCTAACATTTGAGTTTGACATAAAGCTAATGTCAAAAACACTTTAATTTGCTCCTGATGTATGATAAATATTGTATGTATACAAAAAAGTCAAATTTCAGTGACTTTATAATGCACTAGAATTCTTTTTGAGTGTATGTATTGACATGGATATCTTCTGAGGCATTGAGACGAGCACATACTTCAGATTACTCCTACCTTGCTATCTTAAATAACACAGAACGTTCTGTCATGTGTTATCTCATCCAGGGTTGCACAAACACACGCATTCTTGGCATTACAGATGAGGGCATAATTTCTGCCGGACTCAGCCCGAGGGTCTCACTGTAATTGGAGCATAATACGTATTTAATAGTGGTCCGTCTCAAAAGATCCCTCAGCTCACCCATGCATGGTACAATTCTTCCCGTGCCACCCTAGGTGATCTTGATTTTGTCGTATACAAAGGGATTTCATCTATTTATCTGACAATGCAACTGAAGCGAGATCTAATTCTTGAGCTTCTCTCAAACACACAAACGCTCGTGCGCACTGATTCTTTCCCAAACGCAACACACTTTTGTTGTTTGGGGTTTTCTTTTTCTCTAAATGTAATGAAGCACTCTGAGTGTCCGCTGCATGGTAACCATGACGACCGGCAGGCTCTCTCTTTGTGGCGTTTCCATGGGAACGGGCATCGCTGTGTTGATGGCGATGCTCAGTCTCAATCTTTTCTCCCCCTTTTCTGTGCTTTGCAAGTGTTCTGGTGTGTATATTCAGTGTTTTTTGATCATGAAACTTTAATTGAGCTCCTGATTTGACCTTCATCATAATCAGGATGTTTCCCAGTATTCGGTTGCAGCTGGAAGGGCATTCGCTGCGCAAAACATATGCCAGGATATTTGGCGGTTCATTCCACTGTGGCGATTCTTGATAAATAAGGGACTAAGCTGAAGGAAAATTAATGAATGAATAATCAGGATGATCATCTTGCACTCATAATTCCTGCAAGACGACCCATTCGGTGCTTAAAAAAAAGGAATGTTTCATGTTGCTCATAAAATTTTTGCTTGTAGGACAGGGGTGCTCAACGCTGTGCCTGGAGATCTAGGCTGTTTCTCAATTCCAAGAACACAGAGAACGGCCTAAGCTGGTATGCTTAGGTATACCTTGAAAACCATAGGTATACATACCTATGCAGTATACAGTATACCTATGGAAAAGTCTAGGTTTTCATACCGTCAAAATTATTATACCGTCTATATTATTATACTATACTGTTCCTAAGGTATGGGTGATATTTTTTATTTACAATTTTTTTTTGTTTTGTGGTGTAAATCATAAAGAACTCTGTGTTTCTGAAACAAATGAAGACCGCAGAAGTCAATGATTCACTTGAATTTATCAGCCTGACATGTTTACTGCTCCAAAATATTATAAATGTTTCTCAAAATAAAATATATTGTGTTCAAAAGGGGGAAAAGGTTTTGTTTTTTAGCCAGACATTTAAAAAGAGCATGTTTTAGAGCAGTCATAACACAACACAGTCATACCGTGAAACCGTGATATTTTTTTCCAAGGTTATCATACCGTCAAAATCTTATACCGGCCCATGCCTAGCTAAAACCAGGTTGTAAATGGCTGAAAACCAGCTTGGAAATGGCCAAAAACCCTCTAAAACCAGGCTGGTTGACCAGCTTAAACCAGCCAATCAGCTTAGGCTGGTTTAAGCTGTTTTTTCACCAAGGTTTCGTTCTTGTTGAGACTGTTCTTGCCAAGTTACCTCTGAAGAATGAACTTGGGAGAACGCGTCCTGTAAGAAATGAGATACAGTGTGCCCTGGTTCTTCCTGATGGCCTCCACACATTTTTAATGGAAAATTATTTAAACATTACAGCATCCATACAACAATTTATTTATTGTTTCCCCCCTTTTTATTATATGTACTATGCATAAAGACCTTATAAATATGCATTACACAATACAAATGAAACTTAATTTTAATACGAATTTCAGCAAATAAACACTCGTAATGTGTTTGTCGCTGTTTCTCAATATGCGTTCTTCAGCGATCTTGCATCCTGTTCCAATACTCAAAACCAAAAGAACGGAGGACATGTGAAAGTTTCCGGATGTGTTCTTGATATCGAGGACGCACCGATGCAGACTTGGGCACCGAACTCGCTCTAGAAGTCCCAGAAGTCATTGCGACTCGAGGTGGGAAGCGCAGCATTTTGTATAGATGTATTATTAAAGTTCAGAGATATCATTTATTTTTTTCAGGAGTTTCCCTAAATGAGACTGTGAATATAAACATTACCATGAAAATCTTAATAAAGGCATTAACACATTGAGTGTTTATTTGCTGAAATTCGAATTAAAATCTGTGTTATTTGTGTTGTGCAGCTTATATTTGTTAAGTCTTTATGCAGAGTATATATTTGAAAAGGGGAAAAAGAAATCGTTGTACAAAATGCAGTAATGTTTAAATAATTTTCCATTAAAAACGCGTGAGGGTCATGTGACCATCAGGAAGAACGCAGCATCTCATTTCTCACAGGACGCGTTCTCTGTACTCGCGCTCTCCTAAGTTTGTTCTTCTGAGGTGACCTGGCAAGAACAAGTCCGTTTGCGTTCTTAGAACTGAGAAATAGCCTATGTCTTTAAGATTTTCATGTTTAAATTCACCGTCTCATTTAGGGAAACTCCTGTGACAAATAAGTTATTTCTCTGAACTTTAACAATAAATCGATATAAAATGCTGCACATCCCACCTCCTTTATTCAGCCGTAATGACTTTTGGGACTTCTAGAGTGAGTTTTTCACTCAAGTCTGTATTTATGCGTCCTCGATATCAAGAACACATCCGGGAACTTTCACGTGTCCTCCGTTCTTGTGGTCTTGAGTTTTGGAACTGAACGTTACACGCGAACACAGTGATTAGAAATGAGTTATTAAAACTATTATGTTTAGAAACGTGTTGAAAAAATCTTTTTTCCGATAAACAGGAAATCAAATATATATTCAGCAAAATAAATCTGTTTTGTTGCAACAGATCCAGTAAGTTCCTCTTCCTCTTCTCCGCACATCTACTGAGTCTTCATTATTTTCTGCTCGCACCTAAGTTTCATTTCCTTTTTACTCATTGTGATGCGCTTCTAACATCGGCCTTTAATAGATATGACTAGACAAACAAGACAGTATGTGTTTTAGAGTACATTTTCTGAATACAGAATTGGTTTCATATTTTACAATATGGGACGGTTATTAAAAACGTTGTCGTACATATGCCAGCTCTCACGCAGCTGACACCATTCTCACGTCAAAAGACAGAGCAGTTACCTTTGAAATAAACCTGTTTTCTTTTTTTTTTCTGTTAATTTTACAAGTAGGGTGGCATGGTGGCTCTGCGGTTAGCACTGTCCCCTCACAGCAAGATGGTTTGAGTCCCAGCTGGGTCAGTTGGCATTTCTGTGTGGAGTTTGCATGTTCTCTCTGTGTTGGCGTGGGTTTCCCCCACAGTCAAAACACATGCGCTATAGGTGAATTGGATTAACTAAATTGGCTGTAGTGTATGAGTGTATGTGAGAGTGTATGGGTGTTTCCTAGTACTGGGTTACGGCTGGAAGGGCGTCCGCTGCGTAAAACAAAGGCAGGAATAGTTGGCGGTTCATTCTGCTGTGGCGACCCCTGATAAATAAGGGACTAAGCTGGCTTTTTTCAGCTTGATTCAGAGTGAATTGCTTCAAACTGTACTTTAAAATAAGTTCAGCACTGTAAAGTTAGATTTAGGTTCGCCTCTGATGCTATAAGGACTGTCTGACTATTACATTCACAGTTTAAAAAGCATAACAATGTAGAGTAAATTATTTATTTATAAGGTTATAATGAATACTTAATGGTCTGACCAACTTGTAGGGGACATTAGTGGGGGGAAGAGTACACACACACTCGTACACCATTACTTATTTTAGAAAAAACACAAAGTTAGAGCTTTTAAGTCAGCGAATTATTCTAATAATATTTAGTCTTGTAATAATTTGGTTCACAATATGAGTCATGACATAACTAGACTAAAGCTGCGGGCACACTAGAGTTTAAGCTTGCGAAATTCTGTCGTACGGCACTGCGAAAAGGGGCGGGATTAAACAAGATGGTTAGACATTAAAAAAGCAAGGGATTGGTCCATGTTTTAAATTTCGGTACAGAGAGGTCATGTTTTGATCCTCGATTGGTCTCACGCAGTCAAGTCAGTTTTATGTCAGCCATCTCTATGTGTGGGTTGTTGTAGGAGTAGGTTGTATTGTGTGAGAGTGTATTATCAACAGATTTTTGTAAATATTGTATTTGCAAATATTGTATAGTTTATTTTTCTGTATTGTTATTTTGTCACTTTCACCTTTTTGCTGGATTTTTTTTCTCCACTTTGTGTCAAATCACACTTCACTTTCACCAACGGCTTCTGTGACACTTTTTGCCTCCATCCGCCCAGTCAATCGTAACAATAAATTATGGATTTATTACAGTGTAGGGCTGTAGGTCCTGGCTAAATGAGAATCATGATTTTCTTTTTTGTTTGTTTTGTTTAAAAGAAAGATCATGATTTTCTCACGATTCTGTAGGTGTAAAATAAAGGTTTATTATTCTTATACTTATTTCTCAAATATATGAAAAAAAACAACAACAATAATTATATTAGGCTTATGTGTGTAGGTCTACTGTTGGTTAAAATGTTACATGAATAGACTTTAAATTTGTCCTGGTCATTAATGCCCAATAAAGTGATCACCAGGATGTAACTATTCATTCATGTTGAATTGAATTAAAACAAACAGTGTGTTAGCTCATGAGTGGGCCGATTTTTAGCCCATCATTAATTCACCAGTTTATTTACTGGTGTAAATGTGTGTAAATTTATATTTATACAGTTTTCAAATTAGTTTCAGTAATAATATTGACTAATATGGAAATATTCATATGATTTATTTACAATACAGTTTGTAAAGTACTATTTTCTGTCTTTTATATGAAAAACTTGCTTTGTTTACTAAATAAAGTGGATCTAATTGGATTCGCATTGTAAACATATTAAATAAAAGTTAAAAAGGTATTACTTAGGTAGAAGGTATTACTAATTTCATATATTAAGGTTTTAGTTATGATATTCCCAAAATCATTCCGCATAAATCCACAGATTTTTAACAAAATACTCTGCAGAAATAGCAAAAAATGTTTACAGATTCCGTTTGGCCCTACTCATGAGATTTTTCCCAGCTGCTAATATAATGCGTCATTACATGAAGGCAGAAATGACATTTTTGGGTGAATTATACCTTCATAAATGCAATATGCTGGCACCATTTGGGAGCAGCACGGTAGTGCAGTGGGTAGCGCTCTACCCTCACGGCAGGAAGGTTGCTGGTTTGAGCCTTGGCTGGGTCAGTTGGCATTTCTGTGTGGAGTTTGCATGTTCTCCCCGTGGTTGCGTGGGTTTCCTCCAGGTGCTCCGGTTTCCCCAACAAGTCCAAAGACATGCGGTACAGGTGAATTGGGTAAGCTAAATTGTCCATAGTGTATGTGTGTGAATGGAAGTATGTGTGTTTCCCAGTGATGGGTTGCAGCT
Source organism: Danio albolineatus (assembly GCA_903798035.1). NCBI lineage: Eukaryota > Metazoa > Chordata > Actinopteri > Cypriniformes > Danionidae > Danio > Danio albolineatus. The sequence continues at coordinate 372,283 of CAIGQQ010033860.1, forward strand.
AGAAGAACCGCTGAGTAAAACATATGCTGGATAAGTTGGCGGTTCATTCCGCTGTGGCGACCACAGATTAATAAAGGGACTAAGCCGAAAATAAAATGAATGAATAACACCATTTGGAGGTGTCCACATTGCTGAGTAACGTACTGTATATAAAACAGTGTTAAGACTTTGAAGCCACCTGTATGCGTCTCTCCTCAACTTGAAAATATGATTGGCTGAATCGCAGAAATGCTGATTAAGGTTGTGCGGGTGGAGGAATCAAAATCAACAAAATGTAATTTTAGTTAATTTCTTAAACGTTCAGGTCTATCTAAGGCGCCTCTGTACAAAATTGCTCATTGTAGAGATTTCCATTCTACCTTGTTCCAGAGCTTGTGTCGTTATAAGTGTACTGAAGTGAACCCACCTTTAAGTTACGTCCAGTCTTTCTGTTGTGTGTTTGCACGAAGAGCAGAGATTTGGGTTTGGCGTTTGTGTGAAGTATGTGTTTTGGGTGTTCTTTAAAGGATTCATTGACAGGACTTCAGTACAATACAGCCTTATTCTGTTACAATGCAGCGATTCCAAGAATATCATTTGGTGTGTGTGTGTGCGTATGTGTGTGTGTGTGTGTGTGTGTGTGTGTGCATATGTTGAGTGAGTTTGAGGGTAAACCACAGATATGTCTGTCTGTCGTTAGTTGCTCTAAAGTCTGGCAGGGCTCTCCAACAGGGTTCACAGAGAGCTTATGTTAGGATGTGTGTGTGTGCAAATGTGTCTAAAAAGTATGTGAGAATGAATGTATTTACAGTTAACCAGTGTGTGTATGTGTGCTAGTGTTGGTTTAACCCTCCCTTCGCATCAGTCTGCTTGACATTGATTGGTGTTTTGCAGAAAGTGGGCATTGCCTTTGAGGTTTTCCTCTGCCACTGGCGTCTTCCCACACCATTTTGTGTTGGACTTTTGTATCCAGTGTGGGACCTCCTACGTGTCTGTCCTGAATTGGCCCTGGCGGGTCCATGTGAAACGCAACACGGACCCTCGTAAAGTTATACGCACATCCCGACAGACACCCACACTGGATCTTACGAGCTTTTGTCTGGTCACACTCTCATTCTTAGCAACCTAGCATTGGCGCACCATCTCTGTGTGAATGTCGGCTTTCAAATGGCCCAATAAATCGCTTTGTAGAGCAGCTTGCATTCTTTGCATCTTTTGGAAAAAGTTGTGTTGGGCACATTTATTTTAAGCCAATCAAAAAAATGATTCATTGGATTTACAAAACTATTTGTATGGGCTGAGTTTAAACCAGGGTTTCCGTGGGGTCTTAAAGTCTTAAGTCTAAAATGTAAAATTTTACACCTCAGTAAGTATTTGGTATTTTATAACTGAGTCTTATTTTTTTTTCGCGTGCACCTCGCGAAACGGACAAGACTTTCATACTTACCGCGTTCGCCGTTGTGATATTTTTTTAAACGACAGGGGGCGGTCAAAAGAAGCTGACCGTAAAGTCAAATGGATAAACAGAGAAGTAGAAAGTTTCAGGAACTACGTCATATCATTATATCGATCAAGATTTTTAAACTAATTGTTTTTATAAATTGTTTTAATGATTATAAAGATTTTTATAACCTTTAAAAAAATGTAAATCTCTGACAGTTCTTCCTATTTTAATTTATTAAAATATTAATGACAAGAGAACATGGGTTGCTGTACAAATATATATTTTTATCATGGCAAGAGTGAAAGCAAAAAAAAGTACACTTACTAAATAATACAGATTTTTTTTTGGATGTAGCCTGCTCCACAATTTACAGATTGCTGTCTGGCTAGTTTCTGTCCTATGCTAAAAAGGCAATAATGGTTCAACGTTCCTGACCATTATCACCAATAACGCCTAAAAAAACAAGGCATCATGTTGTAAACCGATTGGTTCAAATATTCCTTTCCAGTTATCAAAGAAATAATGTTCCTTAATTGTAGTTTTATAACTATTAAACTGTTTTAAATTCAATTGTAATATATAAATCATATTCTGTAATTTTGTGCCCGGGTCTCGACTTCATCCCTCAGGTTTTTCCAAACCTTTTAACAAAAACTTTCCTCCTTTCTACGGCTGTTGCAATTTCCAGCAAAGAATTATTGATCATCTGGTTATCTCTATGATCAAGGATCATAAAGGTGTCTGTATAGTCTTACGTGTTTCAGAAAGTCTTAATTTTTACAACAGGATATCTACAGAAACCCTGTTAAACTAACAAATTACGCTGAACGTTACTAAATGTAATTTCTTTGTTTAAATTAAGCTCATATAAGCTGTTTGCAACCACTTACCTTTAAAAAATGTGTTAATCCAATGAATATTTTTTTTCGGTGTGAGCTGCAAATGAGCTGTCGATGAGTTTGGATCTGCGGTGAAATGAAATCATGACATTGCCCATTGGCTGATGAAACCACAAGAACACAGAGTGCTGAACCCACTGTTGAAACATCATCTATGCAGTGTTTATTTTTATGTCTTCCGACATGGTTAAGAAATAAAATAGCTACACATTGAATCAATTAGGATAAAATAATTGTTGCCAAAAGTATAACACGCCAAAAACATATTAATCACTGCAGTAAAGACTCCAGTTGTATTTTGGCCAGGCAGTGTATATTTGCAGAAAATAAATCTCAAAATATGGATGAAATAGTTACTCTATCATTCAGCATAACAGCTATTTTTTAAATTAAAAAAAGCTTCATACTTATTCTGACTTGTTCTTGTTAAAATACATAAGCGATCGTGCTAAATTTAAAGATAAGCCTTTGGTGTGTCCAGAATGTATCTAAAAAATTTCAGCTCAAAACACCTACTGTATCAGATAATTCATTATAGCCTCCAGGATCTGCCCATTTGCTGTCTTGAGTTCAGTGTAGCTGTTTTTGTAGCCTGTGGCTTTAAATGAAAATGAGCTGCTTCTCCCTGCCCACCATTCCCATGTGCCTGTCTGCGTCTTTTGCATTACAGCAGATTAACAGCAGTCAGTAGCTACATTTACATCCAAAAATGTGACTTAAATTTATGCGCAAAACTGGAATATTGCTTGAAATATGTGCAAATTAAGCTGCGTTTCCATCCAACGAGTCAAAGAGAACAAAATGGCCACTTCCTGATTATCTGGTGTCAAATAGAAACAATAAAAATGGAATTCGCTGCAGTAGGAGAAGCTGCGTGGATCTTTTTTTATTTAATAAATGACTTTCACCTCAGGAGACACACAATAAAACGCCGGGTGGCGTTTGAAGCCATGAGAAAAATAGGTGGATGGAAACGTAGCTATTGACAGAGACCGGCATGGATGAAGCTGTAATACAGCTCATCAGTCAAAAATAGCAAATACGTTTATTTCATGTATTTCATGTGGTATATACAAGCTTTTCTGAAATGATGAGTCTCACACACGTCGTTTGCAGTAACACATACAGGGATGGAGCAAGCTCAACTGGCACTCTAGACAAACGATAGAATGCTGCCCTCAAACCAAAAGTTATGGCGTCTTCAATCTGAAAAAGCAGCTGGGTGTTGAGATGATGCAGGGTTTGTCGTGAACTAAAACAAAGAGACGCCTTTATGGACACACCAGCACATATTAGCATTTAACAAATTTCCGTATAAGTAACTTGAGCTCTGCAGCAAAAATTTCTGCCAGCACAGAATATTTGCAGTTGAGAAAGGCTTAGGCTTTTAATGTTGTGCTGACAATTCGTACAAAAAGAGGACGCATGGATGAATGTGGCAAATGGAGGACTGGAGAATGATTGATTGACAAGTGACGGTATTCACTAAACTCCACCTGTTAATATCAGCTGCGTATAAAAGTTGTAGTCAGAAAATGAATGTTGTTGCGCACCTACTAAATGGAGCTTTTGCATTGCATTGAGGATAACAGAATTCTGTGAATCGAATTATTCATTTGTACACCTCAGTGTACATTGTTACGATGTTTGACATTGAAGAAAACCCTCTCCTGACCTTTTTTATTGAGCGCATGGAATTGATTCAATATTCCAACAATATATATATATTCATTCATTCATTCATTTTCTTTTCGGCTCAGTCCCTTTATTAATCCGGGGTCACCACAGCGGAATGAACCGCCAACTTATCCAGCATTTGTTTTACGCAGCGGATGCCCTTCCAGCCACAACCCATCTCTGGGAAACACATCCATACATTTTCATTCACACACATACACTACGGACAATTTAGCTTACCCAATTCACCTGTACCGCATGTCTTTGGACTGTGGGGGAAACCGGAGCACCCGGAGGAAACCCACGCAACCACGGGGAGAACATGCAAACTCCACACAGAAATGCCAACTGGCCCAGCCGGGGATCGAACCAGCGACCTTCTTGCTGTGAGGCGAACGTGCTAACCACTCGGCCACCGTGGCGCCCATATATATATATATATACTATTTAACTATATGTTAAAACTCTAATGGCAGACAGCTGCTTCTCACTCAGGGCTATTAATGCTAATGAGGGAGAGATTGTCACTAACGGGCAGGCCTTTCTTCCTCTGATGACACCTACATAATAGGTCCCGTTTATGTACGTGTCAAAAAGATTTACACTTTTTTATTTAGAGTCATCCACTTGTGATTATGATAATTCATCTTAAAGCTAACCTATTATCACCTTTTTTACAAGGCGTAAAGTCTCTGAGTGTGTATATAAAATTTAAGCTCAAAATACCTCACAAATAACATTTTCTATCTCTTTAAATCTGCCCCTTTTAGTCTTTTGATCCAAATTGTGATGTTTTGGTGACTGTCGCTTCAAATTCAAATGAGATTGTGTTCTTTTTAAAAGAGGGCGGAGCTACAAATGCCTATGTGTCAGCATAGCGGCAGATTTAAAACATATATATATATATATATAATCCTCTTAGTCGCTGACATTATCTTCAGAAGGTTTAAACTCTAATGGCAGACGACTGCTTCTCACTCAGGGCTGTTGATGCTAATGAGAGAGAGATGGTCACTAATGGGTGAACTTTTCTTCCTCTGATACCTACATAATAGGTCCCGTTTATGTACATGTCAGAAAGATTTACACCTATATTTAAAGTCATCCACTTGTAATTATGATAATTCATCTTAGAGCTAACCTATTATCTTATTATCACCTTTTTTACAAGACGTAAAGTCTCTGATAAGTGTGTATATGAAATTTCAGCTCAAAATACCACACAAATAACGTTTTCGATCTCTTAAAATCTGCCCCTTTTAGTCATTTAATCCAAATCGTGACGTTTTGGTGACTGTCGCTTTAAATTCAAATGAGATTGTGCTCCTTTTAAAAGAGGGCGGAGCTACAAATGCCTGTGTGTCAGCATAGCGGCAGATTTAAAACATATATAATTGAACATAAACATAATCCTTTTAGTCGCTGACATTATCTTCAGCAGGTTTAAACTCTAATGGCGGACGGCTGATTCTTACTTAATGCTGTTTATGCTAATGAGGGAGAGATTGTCAATAATGGGCGGGGCTTTCTTCTTCTGACGACACATACATAATAGGTCCCCTAAATAATAGTAAGAGCAAAATCTGCAGGGCGACACTTCAAATTCAAGCTGGGACCAGAGTTGAAACAAAGTAGTTTTAAAAACCTTGGCTAAATCATTTTCCGGGTGTCTGCAAATGTCCCTGAAGATGAGTGGAGACGGCGAACTCACGGCTTTGTAGTCGAATTGTGGAAGTCATTAAGCGAAGGCCTTTGGCAGCAGCGAAGGCCAAGAAAACAGTGTTTTGAATTGTTGCAGATATTGGCAGGCATTGTGAAGACTGTTGCGTTTCACTCAAAAAATACTCCTTTCAGAGCGGAGACTCTGTTTATATGTTTCTGACCTATATTTCGGAGTCCAGAACTGCCGAGGAATGTCGCCAAAAGTCAACTAAATCTGCGCGCGTATGAAATATGAGGCTTGTCAGATGTAATCAAGCTGATAGCCGCCAGAGATCTGCCTGAACCGTTTTCATTGTCTCCAACTTTTGTGTTTTTCTCTTTCTGTCTCTCTGTGTGAGTGATATATGAATGACCAGAGACTCTCCTGGTCTTGTTAAAGTCATCACTGCAAGACAGAGCCACAAACGGCAGTATAATGTGTTAAACACTGACGTAGCCTGAGTCCATGCCTTATACACACACACACACACACACAGCAGGCCATGGGCACACATTTAATTCAGCTCTGATAAATGATTCTGAACACATAAACACTGAGTGCGGTTTGAGTTTTTGTAAAAACGACCTCAACGTAACATCCCACATTGGCGTCTTGCAACATTGACTGTCTTGTATTTAATTTTGGATATATTTCTTGTCATTTTTAATGTTTGGTTGTTGTTTTTTTACATTCATTGAACGGATACAACCCACTGCGTAATGACAAAACGAATGGTGGAATAGTTGGTGGTTCATTCTGCCGTGGCGACCCCTGATAAATAAGGGACTAAACCAAAGGAAAATGAATGAATGTAGGGATACAAAATCCAGTGTAAATTTATAGCTTTCAGCAAAATATTTCTTCAATTATAATACTTTTTGTGTCAGTTTTACAGTCAAAACGCCATCAGTATGTGGATGTCAAATAGACGTCAAGGTTTTGGCATCAAATCAGATGTGTTTTTTGACAGAAGTCCTAAGAGGCCATGCATTAAAATATTTTTTTCTCTCTTGGTATGTCGTGATCACGACTAAATTATCTTGTGATCTCGATATAACTCGTTTTCTTGTGATCTCGACATAACAAAAAGTTCTGCTTACTCTCAAACTTAACTGCACATCGCATTTTGACCAGGGACTGAGTCAAACTGAGATAGTTCTACGCCTTTCAGTGATTGACAATTTCTATATCAGTGTCCGACACTTGAGAAGGAGGCTTTCAGCTCTCCGCCTTTATCGTTGAAGATATAGCGACCCTGAGAGTATCGTCAGTTTCATTGCCAGTCAGCTTGAAGGACCTGGACGTCTGCACGGTTATAATGATGCTAGAAAGGTGCCGTTTAAATGGTTTGCGACTGACCAGAGAAATGGTAAGAGATGTGCAGTTAAGTATGAGAATAAGCAGAACTTTTTGTTATGTCAAGATCAAGAGAGAACAAGTTGTTATGTCGAGATCACAAGATAATTAAGTCGTAATCACGACATAACAAGAGAGAAAAAATAGTTCAATGCATGGCCTCATAGGACTTCCGTAGAAATCCGAATCGGGAAGAGAAAATGTCAGGGTGACACTGAGTTTCAGACAAGACCCTAAAGACCGGGCATAGGCAGTTCAGGTGTGGAAGTCATTAAGCAGGCGTTCGGGCCAAGAACAGTGTTTTCAATCCAATTGTAGCAGATATTGGCAGGCGACGTGAAGACCTCAGCAGAGAGATAATGGAAGAAACATTTTTCAAGGATCAAAATAAGTCTCGCAGTTTGGTTTGATTGGAGATGGAGATCATTAACCCTGTAATCAGAAGGAAAGAAATAAAGAAAAAGAAAGAAAAGAAAGAAAAGAAAGAATTTGAGCTTGCTTTGGGTCATTAATATAAAAGCCATTTTCATGCACATATTGTCTAGGGAAGGTGCACAACATAAAAGTATAAGCCAGGACAAAGGAAATCTGAAATAATAAATGTATTATGGTTTGAGTTTGGGTGCAGAGTAAACCTCCAGCACGTCCTTTCAGATGAAGCAAGATTTACTACACAGAGCACAGCATTTACTACACTGTACACTGATAAGTTACACTAAGTGGGTTTTATTTATAGACCAAATTTCGAGAGGATCACATGCTTATGATTGGACACAGCTGGTACCACATCAGCTCAGCATATTGCACCAATCAGACGAATCCTGACACACTATAAATTACCAGAGCTTTCTACTCCGGTCATCTTCGTCTTGAAGAATCCCCCCTTCCACCCCAACTCCTCCCCTTTTCCTATAGGGCGGCACGGTGGCCCAGTGGTTAGCACTGTTGCTTCACAGGAAGAACGCCGCTGGTTCGGCCTCTCCCCGAGCCAGTCGGCGTTTCTGTGTGGAGTTTGCATGTTCTCCCCGTGTTCGAGTGGGTTTTCCCCGGGTTCTCCGGTTTCCTCCCACAATCCAAACGGAGCATGCAATGCAGGTTGTCGTGTTGTGTGCTGTTTGTGCTTCTCAGCAATAACACTTCCGAAACGCTAGCTGGCAGAGGGTTTTATGTTCCTCTGTGTCGAGTTTCTTCGCTGGTGTTTTTGTTTTTTCAGAATGCTACCTTAATGTTCAAATAGCTAAAACTCGCTCATTTTGAGGCGGGAACCAAAAATAAACAAAACAACAGTTTCCATCTGGAGCTCCTTCATGGGACTCCACACTTGTGCTGGGTGATTGGCTCTTAGATCAATATAGGGTCATACTTTTATTTTGATGGTCCGTTAGTTGAATTTAAGTTACATTGCAACTAATTCTCACTAGATTATAAGTAGACTGTTAGGTTGGGGTTAGGGGTAGGGTTAGTGTAAGCTGACATGTGCTTGCAAAGTTTCTTATAGTCAGTTAAATGTCTGTTGAATGTCATTATCAACAGATATTAAGTAGACGTCTACTAATACTCAAATGGACCATCGAAATAAAGTGTTACCCAATACAGAGTTATAAAAAAGTCCAGATCTTATAATTGTTATTGGCATCAATTTGATCAGGATTGGATATAATATTGTTTAAATACATATAGTGTATATACGGCATATTTTCGATTACAATAAAATTATTATTTACATTAAAATATTTATTTACCGAAGACTCAAGAAATGCACTGTTTAAAATATTATTCACAGGATATACAAGAGTTATTTATTTAGAAGAGATGCTGCTTGTTTTATACTTTTTAATATGAAAAGTTTATCATTGAAAAAAATTCATTTTTTTTCCAAAAGTGCAGGCTATTTATTTTCACTTTATAAGAAAAAAACTGACTGTTCATTTTAGGAAATGTGTGTTTTCAATTTAGTTAATAAATAATCATTAGCTATGTTTCCATTTAAAATTGCGAATAAACTTAATGCGCAAAACTGGATTATCGCATAAAAGACGTGCGAATAAAGTAGCGTTTCCATCCAACGAGTCAAAGCGGACAAAATCGTCTCTTCCTGATTAACTGGCGCCAAATATCAACAGTATAAACGTAATTTGCTGCAGTAGGAGAAGCTGCTTCAATCTTTTTCTTCATTTAATAAATGACTTGTGCCTCAGAAGGCAATCCTGACACGCAGTGAATGCGCGTTTGAAGGTGTCAGACGCGGAGCACAGACGCTCTTGATTCTGGAGGTCATTAATAATATTATAACAATTTAATAACTACGTAGCAGTTTAATAACTACTTAAACGGTTACGGCGTTTTAGAATGACCAAAACAACATTTCAGATGTTTTACGATGTGCTCATCCTGCTGGTTTGTCCATTCACACACATTTTTATCATCACATGATCTCTTATAACAAAATCACATGACCTTTATTTAATGCGTATGCTGGAATTTATGCGGTAAAAGTGTTTCCATCGCAGTTTATGCGCATCTTTTCTTATCAAATAAAAAGTTTATCCTACTCAGTTATGCACATAAGTTTTTTTTAATTCGCATTTTTAAAAATTTATGCGTATCATGCCGTTTCCATCAACCAATTTTTTATTTTTTTTATGCGCATATCCAAAATGCGGATAAAAATAGCTGGATGGAAGCGTAGCTAATGATAGTAAATAGTGTGTGTTTCCTTCAATTATTTCAAAATCGAGTAACGCACCCTTCGTTCAAAAAGCTCTTACTTGTAATAGGAGCATATTTACTGTACAAAACCTGTTAAATAAATAAAATAATCGTTTACTAATCGAAATCGAGTTAAAATGTTCAAATCAATCGTGATTTTGATTTTAGGGCAAATCGCTCTGGCCTACAGTAACTACAAAAAAAAAAACAGAAATCAGGACAGGCCTAGTTATTAGCGCTCTTATGAATAGGAACAGTACCAAAACACAAGTCCAGCTGAAAAAATATGCGTTGTACTTGGAGAATATATCTTATGCTAATTCCCGTCTCTGGTCCCTAGCACATGTTTAGATTGGCCACCACAAACAGAAGTGAAACCGTTCCTGTTGATCTCTTTAGTTACAGAAACATGGAGTAAATGGAGAAGTGCGTGTGTGTGTGTGTGCGTGTGTGTGTGTCGAGGCGTACTCCAATGAAGACTGAGCTCCGCAAATATCCGTCTGTTTCTCAGAAACACTTTCTCTCTAGAGAAAACCCCTTCGCTCCGTAGGAGGCAAAGTTTGGAAAACAATCTCTCATTTCAGGAAGGGAAGTTCAGGGTCAACCTTCTGGATGCTGGAACAATCAGTGATTTAGAAGTATTTTATTATGACTTTGCAGACAGACAGACAGATATGATTAAAGATCAAGGACGTGACAATGACGGTGCGTTTAAACCCAGACACGTGCCGTCTTTAATGCAATTTCTTGTTGAATTAGGTGTAAATGGAGTCGGGGTTAAATCATTTCTGAAGGCTTTTTGACATCCTGACTGAGAATAAAAAATTAAAAGGCGTGAAAATATTATGAATAAAATTCCAAATTTATTTCGACACCTCGTCCTCCCCTGAACAAACCTCTCTTTCTTTGCTGTTTTTCTCTCTCTCCGTGCTTCTCTCTTTATTCTTTTATCCTCCGACCACAGGAATGTTTCTTTCTCTCAGAATGTTGTAAAGTGCTGAATCTGGGCTCAGGGTGCGTTTATACATGTGGCTTCTGTCGTTCACTGGTCTTTTGGCTTTTTTTCTCTCTGTGTAAAATGTTCTGTCATTTGTGACTCAGACTGGGACTATTCTGAATGTCCATCATTCACCAAGTTTTACAAAACGTATATATTATATAGTCTCATTTTGTGTTTATTTTACCACGGGGAAAACAAGTATTGAACACGTCATGTTTTTTCCTGGGATTAATATTTCTAAAGGAGGTGTTGACATGGAACTGAACCAGATTTTGATAAAAATCCTAACAATACAAACAGAAAAATAAATCAAATAATAAATCTGAAAAATGAGTTTTGTGTAATAAGTATGAAACGACTAAGAAAAAGAGCTGAACTACTGAAATGTATTTAATACTTAATATAAAAGGCTTTTTTTGTGATGGTTGTTTAAAGACACGTCTTAGGTTCCGTTTATATTGCCGGTTAAATGTGACCCAACTCAGATTTTACATTTTTTTTTGCTCATGTGTTACACAGATTGGATCTGTTCTATGACCGTGTAAACACTAAATAAACACATGCATTCGAATATTCAGAGATGGGTATCAGGCCTCCTTCATATGTGGAAATAAATCAGATATAATGGCCCGTTTCCACTGATTGGTACAGTACAGTACAGATCACCTTTATCAGGCTTGCGTTTCCACTGCTAAAGGGTACTCTTTTGGTGGGTGTGGTGTACGACAGAAAGTTTCAGTCGACGTCATTCTCCCTCGAGGAAATGTCTACAGTAAAGCTGAACGGGTCGTTCACAAATCATATGAAAAGCACTTTACACAAAATGAACATGATCTGATTATAACTGCAGATCAATGATGCGAATAGCCTACTGTCTGCGATTTATATAAAAATAAATAAATAAATGCAGCATATATGAACACATACAGCCCCTTACAGTCTCCGATATGATACCAATTACAGAAAAACTACACACAGCAGACATTTACTCCTTATTTAGGTTCAAAAACAACACTAAATAGAACCCACAGTCAGTGCAAACCTCTGATCTGTGTCTTTTATCTTCACCAGCACATGTAGCCTCTTATTAGAAAGTAATTTCGTCATTCTGAGTTCATAATTGTCCAGAAGGTGATGATGATAATGGTTAAACGTAGCAGTTTCTTCGTGTTTGCTAAAAAAATTATTTGCTCCTTTGTTTTTTCCTGCTTCTCCTTTGTTTTTGCAGGTGTCAGTCTCGCGTTTGTCTGTTTTTGATAGGATCGGGTTTTCAACTCAAGAAGTTTGTTATTTCAAATATTGACACGCACAGGAGAAAGCGAAAAAGTTTGCTCTTAAGACTGACTCGTAAAAAAACTACGGGGCACAGGGGAGAATCTGCTCTTCTTGGTTTTGTGGCTGTTCATCAAGACGACGACAAGGTTTGTTTAAGCTCGGGTCGAGCAAGGCTCATTATTATATGTTTATATTATTTTGTATTGTCTCTCGGCTGTGTATTAAACATGGCAGGTCCTTTGTTTTCATTCTGGCTTGTTGCGTGAGAAATCGACGTATCTCTGTAAACCAATAGCGTTCAGCTGCGCGTCTAGCTCCGCCTTTTGGTCACCCTTTGGTACCCTTGATACCCTTTGCAAAAGGTGACCAAAAAGTGGTACGGTACGGTTCGGTTCGGTACACTTTCAGACAGTGGAAACAGCCTTAAAAGTGTACTGAACCATAGCGTGCCACTCAGTGGAAACAGGCCATGAATCTGATATGTGACAATGCGACTATCATGTAAACAGGCAGATCGTATTTAGTGAGGTGTTCTGTTTTGTACGTCATTAAACTTGTGACAATGTGGTACTCCTCCACGGTTTAATCACGTAGAAGGAAGAGCGTGTGTGGAGACGCCGATGCAGTAAACGACAACAACAGAGGCAACATGGAGGAGGAAATCGGTCAGTGGTCGACAGCAGAAGTTACCTGCCTTCTTTCCCTGTGGAGAGATGAGTCAGTGGAGGACACCATATATAAACCATAGGCGCAAGCTGCGATGACGACACTTTCCCTCCTCCTCCGCCTCAAAATCATTATAAAGTTGGGTGAACTTCGCATATTTCACAGAGCTAATAGCAAGACTATTTCTTCCATCGTGGTTAGTGTGGTGCAGATGCTAGAACCCGCCTTAATGCTTGCGTAACGTCGTAATTTGTATGGTAGGTGTAAACACATGAATCGGATATGGGTCACAATTAAAAGAACGTGTAAACGGACAGGCAAAACAGTCAGATATAGGCAACAAATCAGAATGGAGAATCAAGACCTGAAGCCGCCTTTCCACTGCACACAACATTTTGGCACGACTGTCGGAATACGCCCCGTTGTGGCAGTCGCACAGAATTTTCAGAGTTGTCGTGCACCTTGGGAGAGAAGATGATTCTCGTGGTGTCTGAAATATAGTGCAAAAAGAGCCTTTATTCTCCTTGTGTTCACCATGGTTGAATGAATACTAGAAACTCATAGACCTCAAAAACTTTTGGAAGGAATGTGGAGACAGCAATAAAAATGATATTTTGTATTACTCATTTTTGAATATGTATGCTTTTCTGATTCAAAAAATTACTCGTCTTGTGCGCATGGACCTGCTTGGACAACACTGGAATACATCACATCCGGTCTAGTCGCAGGGGTTCATATGTTTTACCGGATCCGCAGCTCAAATCGGATCTGAATTTTCCGCATACGGAGATGATCGGAACTCTGCGCAGCTCCCGGACTACTCTCCATTGGAAATGAATGACTTCCGGTTTGTCGCTTGTCGTTTGTCGTATGCAGTGGAAAGGCGGCTTGACAGTGTAATCGAGGCATTACATGAATTGCTGAGTTGTGAGTTGCTCACAGACTTCAACAGAGTGTAAAAATCTTGATGCTTCTGTGCGTCTCGTCTATCAAATCTGAGCTTTCATTTGTATTTTCTGTTGGATTCAGGTTAGGTGTCTGGCTGGGCCATTCTATAGCTTGATTTTCTTTCTCTGAAAGCATCTGAGAGTTTCCTTGGCTGTGTTTTGGATCATTGTCTTGCTGAAATGTCCACCCTGGTTTCATCTTCATCCTCCTGCTAATGTAGATATTGGACTGAAGCAGCTCATATTCATTTACACAAGGCTTCAGCGTCAACGCTTGACAGAGGGCGTGTCTGAAGTTGGGGCTGACGCAACCGTTATAGCAGCGTCAGCCAATGAAATTAGTCAACAATCGGCAACTGTTTGGGCTGGTGTATTTGCTTACAGCGATCTGAATGGCTGACGCTTCCGTCGGCGCCTGAAAAGTTAAGAAAGTCCCAACTTCTGCAGTGAACAACGCCTCTGAAATGGCGCCGAAGCATCCACAATGCAGTTCGGCAAAGTCTGACGTCACCCATTCAAAGTGAACGGGAAGCGTTGACGCTGACGCCCCGTGTGAATGGGACGTGAGGAAAGGCAGAGGGTTGCTGAAGGACTACTGAGAGATTTCAGCTGCTGTCTGGGCGTTCACTGCCTTTCTGCACCTCCCTTTTTTCATGTGTTCAATACTTTTTCCCTGCGTCATTTCATTTTAGTAGACGTAACTTAATTTCTAAACTAATTAAGTGTGTTTTCTCTGCATTTATTGACTTCTTTGGTTGCTATCAACATCTGGTGAAAATTCAACCAGTCAACCACACCTTTAGAAATATGTTTTCTGAGAAAAATTGTGACGTGTTCAATACTTATTTTCCTGGCTGTATGTAAATAGCACTCCTTTACCAAATGTGAGTGGCCTAAGAGAGAGACGGACGTCTGTGTAACATCACACAAGTGTGCCATAAACTTTATGGAGCAACTTGGAAATTACTCACAACCAATTCATTCATGCGTCCAGTTGTGGAAGTGGTGTTTTATAGGACTAAACAGGTGCACCTGTGGATCTGTGTGTGTGTTAGATGTAGGTCAAACAGGCTAATCTGAGCTGTTGTGTTTTTCAGCATTTACAGAGCATGCTGAAGACCAAACTGAATGTGCTGACGCTGCGGAAGGATCCGCTGCCGACAGTCATCTTTCATGAGCCCGAAGCCATCGAGCTGTGTTCAACCACACCGCACACCAAGAACCGCGCACACACGGGATATAAGGTAAAAAGCACAGATATGTGTCGTGCAGAGCCACACAGTAGACCCTGCTCAATGGGTTAAAAAATACTGTAGATATTTATAGTAAATACTGTAGTGTTTTCGATTCATTCTATAGTAGAATACTTAATCTGTTGTGGTAATTCTATAGTTAGTTCTATCATTACGGACACTCGTATTGTGCCAAATGTTTTTTTTTTTTTTAATTTGTTTCTATTTGTTTTATGTGCTTTTTGTTGTTGTTTTTTGTTTTTTGCTTTGTGGTTTTTTGTTTTGTTTCAGTTTGGTTTGTTTTCAGTGGGGTTTTTTTTTTATCGGTGTGGTTTTTAGAGGTTTTTTTTGTTTGTTTCTTTTCAGCTTGTTTAGTTTTATGCTTTGTAGTTTTGTTTCAGTTTGTTTTATTTTGTTTTGTTTCACTTTTGGTGTTTTTTTGTTTTTGTTTTGTTTTTTTATGGGTGTTTTTGTTTTTTGGGTTCTGTTTTGTTTCTTTTTAGTTTGTTTCATTTTGTTGTTTTTATGGGTGTTTTTGCTTTCTGGGTTTTGTTTTGTTTCTTTTTAGCTTTTTTGTGCTTTGTGGTTTTGTTTCAGTTCGTTTAGTTTTGTTTTAATTTGGTTTGTTTTCAGTGGGTTTGTTGTTTTTTATCTATATTTTTGGTTTTTAGAGGGGTTTTTTGTTTTGTTTTATGCTTCATAGTTTTGTTTCAGTTCGTTTCATTTGTTTTGTTTAAGTTTTGGTGGTTTTTTTTTTTTGTTTGTTTTTTATGGGTGTTTTTGTTTTTTGTGTTCTGTTTTGTTTCTAAGTTTGTTTCACTTTGTTTTGTTTTGATTTTGTTTCGTTTTAGTTTGTTTTGTTTCGGTTTGGTTTTAGTGCTTTCTTGGTTTTAGTGCTTTTCTTTTGGTGCTTGTTTTGTTTTGGTGCTTTTTGTTTTGTTTCTGTTTGGTTTGGTTTTGTTTCTTTTCAGTTCAGTTCATTTTGTTTTGTTTTTTTTTTGGGTTTTATTCTGTTTCGTTTCAGCTCATTTCGTATTGGTTTGGTTCTGTTTTGTTTCATTTTGGTTTGGTTTTGGTGTTGTTTTGTTTCTGTTTTGGTGTTTTTGTTTTTTGGGTTTTGTTTCTTCAGTTAATTGTTTTTTGTTTTCTTTGGGTGTTTTTTTTTCTGTTCATTTTATTTTGGTTTGTTTTTTGTTTTATTTCAGTTCGTTTTGTTTCAGTTTGGTTTTGTTTTGGCCTCATTGTCACTCACCTTGACAATGAGTTACTAAAACTTGGTATTTTAAGTCAGCTTAATGCAAGTTGAAATGACTTGTCAAGTTAATTCAATTTAACTAAAACTTAAGGCAGCAACTAATTTAAGATGAGCAGATTGATTTCATACTTCTATTCATAAACTTATGGAATAACTTAAATTTTTGGAACCACTTAACATAATGTTTGGTGAGGATGCCCTTTTTATCTGATAAAGATATTATATTTCATTAATGACAATACAAAAGTTGCAGTATCACTGTAGAAATGATACTCTTTCCATTTAAAGCAACAGTCTGATGATGCACTTGGACACATTCATGGACAAACTACCTGTTTTTGTACATCATTGTGGAGTCACATGCATATACCGAAAGGCAGAACAGCCGATTAATGCATAAGCTAAAAATATAGAAAATCTCTCAAGGATACAGGCCTACTAAAGAATCTGCAGCGCTGTTGCGATGGAGACCACAGCTTCCGTTCATCTGAAAATGCTGGCTAAGGCAAACACAGAGCGTCTCCTTCTCAATATATCTGCCTGTCTCTCATAATCCAGTGTTTCTCCTCTCTCCTCCTGAAAGCTGTTGAGTTCGGCTCTTAATTTATGCCACATTTTGGAAGTTTAAAAGGAATGTAGTGCGGGCACGGATTTTGAAACACTTCGCATATTTTCATCTGTGTATTTTAACATGGACCTCCGAGAATATAAAGCATCTGGCCTGCCTGAAGCTCACTCGACCACAAGCATTTCTACATTTTTGGGTGTAGACGGGGTTTTCTAATGATTCTCATTTTTTAGTGATGTCCAGTGCAGCGTTTCAGAAAGAAGCACCTCATCATCCATTGAGGCCCTTTGATTATGTAACAGCTCAACAAAGCCAGTCTATACGCTGTTTCCATGGCGATCGGCCCTGCTTTGAGTGTGTGTGTGTGCGTGTGTGCATGTGTACTTCACAAAAATAGGATAAATTCTGAGAATTTTTGTGGGGATCAGCCTTCGGTCTGTGAAAATGCAAGCAGGTTTTCTGTAAGAGGTTTGTTTAGGGGTCGGTTTTGGTTCAGGGCTAGAAAATATTTAAAAAACAATAGAAGTTTATAGAAATTCCCCACGATTCACACAAAAATGTGTGTTTGTACTTGTTTATTTTGTTTATGAGGACATAAAAGTGTGTAATGACATGGGTAATACTTAGTTGTGCTCTATTGATGTGGTTTACGAGGACAAAAATAATTTAAGGCTTAAAGATGATACTTATTAGGGTATTTTAACATTGGGACAGTAGGTTAAGGACATATTTTAGTCTGTTTTTGCTATATAAAAGGGATATACCCCACAAAGATGTGTGTTTGTACTTGTTTATGTTGTTTATGTGGAG
>CAIGQQ010033860.1:393106-411698 GCA_903798035.1 Danio albolineatus
TGTGTGTGTGTGTGTGTGTGTGTGTGTGTGTGTGTGTGTGTGTGTGTCCCATGAGCTGTTGTTGTGGCAGGAAGGGCATCATCTGAATAAAACAATCGGCAAAAAAAATTGCAGTTCATTCCGCTGTGTCAACACACACAAGTTATTCCTTCAGAGTAAGCCGAAGGGGTCAGTGTGTGAGTGAATGCGAGAGTGTATCTTTACACTCCTAATTTTGAATGTTCTCTGTGGTTTGGTGTTTTGGATAAGTTGGCGAAGATCAATCCCTGTGAGGAACAGGCAATGAGAAGGTTCTGGAAAGTGATTTTGTGCTTCACTGTTATTCATTCATTCATTTTCTTTTTTGGCTTAGTCCCTTTATTAATCTGGTGTCGCCACAGGGGAATGAACCACCAACTTATCAAGCGTTTTACGCAGCGGATGCCCTTCCAGCTGCAACCCATCTCTGGGAAACATCCACACACTCTTATTCACACTCATACACTATGGACAATTTAGCTTACCCAATTCACCTGTACCGCATGTCTTTGGACTGTGAGGGAAACCGAAGCACCCGGTGGAAACCCACGCAAACACGGGGAGAACATGCAAACTCCACACAGAAATGCCAACTGACCCAGCCGAGGCTCAAACCAGCAACCTTCTTGCTGTGAGGCGAACGTGTTACCCACTACGCCACTGTAGCGCCCGCTTCACTGTTATATTGAAGTATAGTGTGTGTATGTGTATATATATATATATATATATAATAGTACGGAAATCCTAAGAGGCCATGCATAAAAATATTTTTTCTCTCTTGTTATGTGGTGATCACGACTTAATTTTCTTGTGTTGTCGATATAACAAAAAGTTCTGCTTATTCTGACTTCCGTAAGCAAACGCCTACGAAACATCATGGACGAACGCATTCGCTTTTATTTTGACCAGGGACTGAGTCAAACTGAGATCGTTCTATGCCTTTCAGTGATTGACAATTTCTATTTCAGTGTCTGACACTTGAGAAGGAGGCTTTCGGCTCTCTGCCTTTATCGTCGAAGATATAGCGACCCTGAGAGTATGGTCAGTTTCACTGCCAGTCAGCTTGAAGGACCGGGACGTCTGCACGGTTCTAGAATGATGCTAGAAAGGTGCCGTTTAAATGGTTTGCGACTGACCAGAGAAATGGTAAGAGATGTGCAGTTAAGTTTGAGAATAAGCAGAACTTTGCTATATCGAGATCACGAGAAAATTAAGTTGTGATCACGACATAACGAGAGAAAAAATATTTTAATGCATGGCCTCTTAGGACTTCTGTATTATAGTATATATATATATATATTTCTTTCTTAAGACTGATTTATACTTCTGCATCAAGCTAACGAGTATGGTCGCATAGCCCTCGTTGTGGCTGACGACTATGCTGAGGCGCACCTCTCAAATAAATTTACTACACTACACATAGCGCAACCTCTGTGATTGGTCAGCTTGATAGCGGTGACGTGTGTGGGCGGTGCTAATCGATGGAGCGATTATTAAGTGTCGAGTTGCATGAAGGACCTCCAGATGGAAACTTTTGTTTTGTGTTTACCTTATGATTAAAGTTGTTGCAAGTCCGCCGGATCCCGCCTCTGAATGAGCCAGTTTTAGCTACTTCTACTTTAGGGTAGCGTTCAGATAAATCAAAACACCGGCAAAGAAACACGTCACAGAGGAACACAAAAACTTGCTGCCAGCTAGTGTTTCGGAAATGTTATTGCAGAGCAACACAAACAGCATGCAGAAGTATAAACGCATGCGCAAGGCGGGCGTCATGGTCACGCCGATCAATCGACGCAGAAGTATAAACCAGCATTTACTGACCTCAGGCTTCTAAAAGAGATTTTCAAAACTTATTAGTCTGACATTATAATTACAACTCTGACAAACTAACAAAATAAAAATAAACGACAAACTGTGCTCGTGCACCTACTATCATCTGTGTTCACTTCTGCGCCTCAGCAGGGTTAGGGTGACTCACAGCCTGTGTGTGTGTGTGTGTACTAGCGACTCATCGTTCACCATGACTCTGAGAATGTGTGTGTATTTCTGTGTATGTTGGATCTGTATGTTTGTGAAAGCCTGCATTATGGAGTCAAGAGGTGAAAGATTCATTCTGTGAGCTCAGCGTGTACAAAGTCTGTTCTGTGTGATGTTTACACACATTCTGTTCACAAACACACACACACACTAAGAGACCATAAGAAGTCAACACTTTCTCTCAGAGCAAACTTTCTCTGGTTTTAGCACACAGACTCTCTCTTTGACGTGTGTGTGTGTGTGTGTGTGTGTGTGTGTGTGTGTGTGTGTGTGTGTTTGACTGTCTGCTCGTGGCCTCAGCTGTGTTTGGGACACATGAACCTCTCACTCCGCATCAGGCAGGATCATTAGCGTCCCGCTCTGGAATGTGGAGCTGCCAAAGAATTTGCTTTTGCTGAATTATACATGGAGATTCTTGAGGGCCCTGTAAGATTGTAGTTCGCCACACTGCCACCTGCTGGACACATGAGTCCGGCAGAACAAAATAAAGCAGACAGAACAGTGTGGGATGCAAATTTGAAATCTTTTGTAATGTATTATATTAGTGCTGCTGGGCACAGATTAATTGTGATTAATTGAATCCAGAATGTTTCATGAGAGTGAAAGTGATAATGTTTTAATATTTCGTCACCTTAGAATCATACCTGTCAACATTGGGATGTGAAAATAAGGGATATGCCCACTATAATAAGGGATACCCAAATATGTTCTTCTGGAACTGTTTCATTGTAAATAAACAGTTAAACGGTCAGTAATATTTTTTGTTATTATTATTTTAAAAAGAAATAATAAATAGTAGGCTTATAAATTAGCCAAACCTTTTAGCTTATTACAATTAATAGCTATTATAAACAAATAGAATCAAGTTATCAAATCTCAATCTTCTATGAATTACACATAAGAGCAATGTATGAATCTCATTTATTTGGATTTTTTCGTTTGATTACATTAAATAACAGAAGTGTCACTTCAAACATGCACATATATTACGTTATAATGAAAGCAATCCTTTCCTAATGTTTATGCTCATTTAGGAAAAAAATAGTTGTGGTTGGGGAAAAAAACACTAAGATCGACATCTTTTGCTGTTATTATTATTAATTGTGTGTATATGTCTGTTCAAACATGCACCCAAAACCCAGACTTTTGCTCCGCTTCAAATCGCATGTACAGAATCCGTTTGGGAAACAGCGTCTGTTTATCACTATAGAGCGCGTCAGCTGACAGTCACGCACCACTTTATGACTGTTTTGAGGATTGCAAAGGAGGAGCGACGGCACCTGTAATGAAAAGGAAAGGGAATCCTGCCATTTTTTATATTTATTTCAAAGTGTTTCATGCCTAAATAAACCGAAAGCACAGAACTGACTCACATTTAAGAGCAAGGGGCGGCCCCTGGTGGTTCGGCGGTATGGGTTGCATATAGGGAGGATCAGCCACCTTTATTTATTGCTACCTTTCAGAGAACGACTGAAAATACGGGAGTAATACAGGAAAATCCCTTTATGGGATGATAGCGGGATAGAACTGTAAAATGCGGGAGAATCCCGGGAAAAACAGGAGGGTTGACAGGTATGCTTGGAATTATAAGGTTCTATCTGACATTTTTTGTCAAAATTGAGTTATTGACAGATTCTTATTAATTGACAACTTATTTACATTATGGGATGTTTTTTTATAAGTTGTTTATATTTTAAGACTTTTTATTTTATAAACAAATGTTTATAATACACACGTGCTGTTTGCTATGGAATGCAAAAACTTTGAAGCTCAATATCTCAAAACCATTTGGAACGCAGAGAGAACCTTATAATTCCAACGTGACGATTTATTGTGTATATATAAATATACACATGCGGCGACATGACAGCTGGTTGAATAAACGGAATTGAACACACTAAATTGGCTGCAGTGTATGAGTGTGTATGGATGTTTCCCAGCACTGGGTTGCAGCTGGACAGGCATCCGCTGTGTAAAACATGCTGGATGAGTCGACGGTTCGTTCCGCTGAATAAAGTCGAAGAATAATTAATGAATGAAATAAACACATGAGTGGATATATTTGAGAAAAGGTTTATTTATATATAAAATACATATGTATATAATACAAAATACACACACATACACTAGGGCCAATTTAATTTATTCAATTCACCTGTTGCACATGTATTTGGACTGTGGGGGAAACCGGAGCACCCAAAGGAAACCCACACGAAAATGGGGAGAACATGCAAACTCCACACAGAAATGCCAACTGACCCAGCTGCCCTATCTTTGTACTGTGGGGGAAACCGGAGCACCCGGAGGAAACCCACGCAACCACGGGGAGAACATGCAAACTCCACACAGAAATGCCAACTGGCCCAGCCGGGGATCGAACCAGCGACCTTCTTGCTGTGAGGCGAACGTGCTACTCACTACGCCACCGTGGCGCCCATAATGTTACCAATTACAGATAAACTACACACAGCATACATTTAGCCCTTATTTAGGTACAAAAACGACACGCAACATATAGCCCACAGTCAGTTTAAACCTCTCAATCTGTATCTTTAATCTTCACCAGCACATGTGACCTCTGTTAGAAAGTAATTTCATCATTCCCAGTTCATAATAGTCCAAAAGGAGATGATAACAGTTAAACATAGCCGTCTGTTCATGGTTTAGGTTGCTGAAAGAATCTTTTGCTCCTTTGTTTTTTCGGCTTCTCTTTTGTTTTATTTACTCGTCACCCTCGCGTTTGTCCATTTCTGAAAGGATGTCAGAAGCATTTCAGTGTTTCCTCTGGGATTTTTTCCAGCTGTGGCGGCAGGCACAGATCTTCAAACTACCAATGGCGTTATTTAGATTCTGGGTAGATTCTGCTCTTCTTCTTGGCATTGGGGCTGTTCATCAACACAACGACAAAGTTTGTTTGAGCTCGGGTCAACCATGGCTCGTTATTATATGTATATATTATTACGGCATAATGTCTCAGCTCTGTATTTAAAAATGGCGCTTCCTTTGTTTTCATTCCTCTGCCTGTGTATGCGCTGGTGACCTTTCTCTGTAAACCTGTAGCGTTCAGCTGCGCGTCTAGCTCTGCCTTTTGGTAACCGGTTCACTTTTGGTACCTTTTGACAGAGTAAACGGCCGTTTTTTACTGTACTGTATTACTCAGTGGAAGCAGCTCATTAAAGTATACCTTTGTACCTTTAAGGTACTATGAGGTACATATTTGTACTTTTTAAGGCAGGGCTGTCCAAACTCAGTCCTGGAGGGCCGGTGTCCTGCTGAGTTTAGCTCCTACTTGCTTCAACAGACCTGCCAGGACGTTTCTAGTATATCTAGTAAGAGATTGATTAGCTGGTTCAGGTGTGTTTGATTAGGGTTGGAGCTAAACTCTCCAGGACACCGGCCCTTCAGGACTGAGTTTGGACGCCCCTGTTTTAAGGTATTAATGGTATTACCTTTTGAAAAGGTACCGCCCCAGTGATTGTGTATTCAGGGTTTTTCTGTTGTATGTTTGTGGTTTTAGTTCCTATATTTGAGCAGCATTTGCTGTTTTATTGATTTTTGAGAACATTTATTTTGGTTCGTCTTTTTGTTGCTGTTGTTGTTGTTAAACACTAGCATATGCAAATTTGCTGTTTGTACCATTTTTTATGATCGTTTGTAGATTTTGAGAGTAGACTCTTATGTTCGGCAAGAATGCATTAATTTCATCTGAAATGCTGTAAAAAGTTTAAAATAATTACAATCTAAAATGACTGCTGTTTGAATATATGTAATTTATTTCATTTTAATCTAAGCTGAATTTTTAGCATCATTAATAAAGTCATTAGTAAGTATGTTTACATAATCTGATTTTAGTACGATTAAGACAATACTCTGATTAAGAGTCTACCATGTAAACAGCGATTTTTGATTAATTTAATCTGAACTAAACATATATGGAATTAGGACATGTGCAGTATGTCGATTTTAGTGGCATTATTGAAGTGCAGCACAGACATGTAAACACCGCAAATAAACTATTAACGTAGTGTAGGATTTTACGAAAATCTATACACACAAAGCTCTTTGACAATATTCTATGCACCTACAGAGTCAGTGAAGGACCACAGACACTTGCATCGTGAAATGTGGAGGGTTTTTTTCCATACGGCTTGCTATATCAAATTCCATTAAAGCTACACTCTTCCAGCAGTTCATACTCTCATCCAATATCTCAGTTTGTCTCGGGGGCATGCAGGAAATGTTCCCGAATGAAAGTGAAAGTGCCAAACTGCAGTTAAAGTCAATAATTCAAAATGAAACAAAATTACATGAAATTCTGGAGGAAATGTGGATAGTGCAGTGACGCAATGACGTTAATCGAATTATGTGCCATAACATGTAAAACGGGATCATGAAAGGAACATTCAAAAAGCAACTCACGTAAACACCTTAATCTTATTATTGTCTTATTCAGATGAGGACAAATAATTTGATTACTGATGTCCATTTTAATGTAGTCACTGTCGCAGAAATCCTTCCAGTATGTTGGTTTGCTCAAAAAATAAAACATTTCTGATAAAGTGTGATTCATTTATTTATTTCCCTTCTTTTTGATTAGACATTTTGCGGAAAAGCATTTATTTGAAATAGATCTCCCACTCTGACACCTGTAAAACATTTAATGCATCTTAGCTGAATAAAAGTTTGTGTGTGTTTGTGTGTGTGCGTGTGCGTGCGTGCGTGCGTGTGTGTGTGTGTGTGTGTTTGTGTGGTCATTTACGATAATAGAGCTTAATGATATCCATCAGGTATTGGGAAACACACATCCTCATCTGTTAATGCTTTCCAACACTTCATCCAGAGGAAAGCACTCATGCTCTTCCTCTGATGTAAATCGCTTTCAGCAGAGATATTACTGGCATTTCCTCTTCCCGGCTCATCTTTCTGTTTCAGACACGAGAGAACGAACGAGATTCAGAAAAACAAAACTCGTTTGGAGAGAAAGCCACATTATTCTAATCATGTTCATAAGAGGAATGACTTTGCATTCTGCTGTCGGTCCGCTATGAAATTCTGGTACCGCACAGATGTTTGTGCTTCTCTTCAAAAGTTTGTACAGTCTTTAAAGCAATAAAAAGCGTTTTAATTGCATTCTCCAAATGAAGTAAAGGAATGGGAATGGCCAGAATTAGACCTTGTGGTTGCAGACTAAACAGAATGTCTGGAAGAGGAAAACAAACGGCCAGACGCTGTTTTTGTTTTTTTACTTTGACATTTTCTTCTCAGTTTCATGCCAAAAACACACACTGTTCAGACACAACAAGAAATAGGTACTCACAACTACTTATTTCTCTGAAATCGTCCTGTTTACTCCTTTAACATATCTGGAAACAGCGGATTACCTCACTACACTGTAGAAAATCCTTATTGTCTAAATGTTTTTGGTCCCACTTTATATTAAGTGTCCTTAACTACCATGTACTTGCATCAAAAAATAAATACAATGTACTCACTGTGTTCATAATGTATTTGAGAACACTTGTGGTGCTCTTGAGTTGGGATAGGGGTAGGGTTTAGGACATGTTTGGTGGTATCGGTAGATTTAAGGGTGGGTTAAGGTGTAAGGGATGGTCAACAGTATATTTACAAATGTAATTACAGAAATTAATTACAGATGTAATTACGTATAGGTATTTTATCAACATAAGTACAATGTAAAAACTCGTATTTACACAATAAGTACTTTGTGACAAATTATTAGTTTCGGTGTAAGTACATAGTAGTTAAGGCCACTTAATATAAAGCGGGACCATGTTTTTTGTTGTTGAATAAAAGGAACCTTATTAATATTAAAATATTAAAGAGCCCCTATTATGCATTAAAAAAGGTCATATTTTGGTTTTGGGGGTCTCCGACAACAGACTAATATGCATACAAGGTCAATAAACACTTTCATTGTCTTATAATATGCATTTATTTTTACCAAATTATACCAACGACTCCCTTGCTTAGAGCGATGCTAATCTGCTCTGATTGGTCTGATGATCCAGTCTATTGCAATTGGTCAACTGCGTTCAGCATGAGATGGAGAGAAACGCCCACCACGGCTTATCAACCATTTTGAAGTAGTCAGAGTGCAGGGTGTATGTGTGAGCCCAATGCAGGAGTGCATTGAAACAGTGCAGTTAAACACCAGCTTATTGCTTTATTGTTAACCATGACACACATTCAGCATTAATCCACAGTGGCAAAAGCTGGACTATTCTGAAACTTGACCGCCACACATGTGTTGGAACAGCTGATGTTGACCATTGCAATGACAAACGGCAGTAGATGGTGAGCTCACAAATGCATTAAATTCTGTAAACGAAGCACCGGTCACGTTTTCAACATGGTTTTAGACATTGATATGAGAACATAAAGAGTTAACTAGATAGAGTACAAGCGGTTACAAGTAACAAATCACAGTTAAATACATCATTTGCAAGCTAGAGAAAACAAGGAGGCAACTATTTTAATCGCATTACTTACACTTGTGGAACGGAGAAAGAAACTGGTCCATGAACTGTGTACTGTAAAGTTCCTGTCAACCTCTGACAAAGTGCCGTACATCAATAGTCTTTTCTGATCCTTCCTTTAACAAACGGGCAGCGAATCCCCCGTTATAAGCATGTAGATTGCTGAAGCACTTGTCAAAAAAAATGACGGGAACACAGCACAGGGCTGGGGATATAATGCTGTGGTATATTTGCATGAATAAACTTCAACCACTGACTCTACAATCTCTGGGTTGGGAAAATAACACTAACTTTCCCTCACACTTCACAGCGTCTTCGTGACATGATTCAACTGGGATCTGCTACAGTGTTTGTCTTCCTCTTTTTCTTTCTACAGTGTTTGTGGGCAGGACCGAGGGTTTTAATTTTCCTACATCTGTGTTTTTGTAAATAATCCTTTGGTTATGCATGTGGCCATAGATATAAATACAAACCCTTTTTCACATTTCTGTTGTGTGTTTGCCTTCTCCAGGTGACGTACCTTGGCAAGGTGACAATTTCCGGCACTCACTTCCTGTCCGGCTGCACCGAGTCAGCCGTGGTTGGATTATGGGACACAAAGCAGACGTCGATCACCCATGACGACTCCATCACCTCCAGCAATGCCATCCTAGAAATCCGGCCTTTTCAGGTGCGCATGCATCACCTGGACGGCCGCGGCGAGGCCACCGTCGCAATGGACACCTTCCAGGTGGCGCGCATCGCATACTGCACAGCGGATCACGACATTAGCCCCAACGTGTTTGCATGGATCTACCGACAAATCAACGACGATCTGACCTTCCAGATGGACTGCCATGCTGTAGAGTGCGAGAGCAAACTGGAGGCGAAAAAACTGGCCCACTCCATGATGGAAGCCTTTAAGAAAACCTTCCACAGCATGCGCAGCGACGGACGCATCCACAAGAGCGGATCATCCGACGAGTTTCCGGAAGAGCCAAGTACACCTGACGATGGCTAGATGATCGGCTGAGGGTCGGACTACTCTTAAACAGGGAGGGTTTTGGGAAAGGAGCGCGAATGCAATCTCGCGCTCTTTGTTTTTGTGCCATAATAGAATATTTCGAAACGACAGCGACAGAAATACCACATACCAAGAAACTAGCCTGCCTTTTTTTCAGTCTCGGCCTGCCAGATGGTCTGTGCCCATTTTACTAAAAGCATCTCATCATTACCACGGTAACACTCGCATTTGAAAGCTGCTGGTTTTGATATGAAGTGACAAGAACCTGCACCTTTCCTTAAGCCAATCAAAACCTTGGGCCTGCTCAACTCTTGTTTGGGGAGGGGGGATTAATAATGTGTGTGCGGATATCCTTCATGTCATTTTTTTTAGATATAACAGATCTGTGTTTCCTCTCCGAGTCGAGTTTGAGAGGAGATAAAAAAAATCTAATTTTGATATTTATGGCAGGCAGACAGCCTAGGGCATTCCTTTACCTTTATAGGGCCATAGAATCGTAATTATAGGGACCATGCATTGATTTCTATTTGTTTTTTAAGATACCAAAAGTCAGTGTTTGTGTGATCTAGGGTTTGTATGTCTGCAGCTGTTGAGCCTTTGAATAACTATGGAACGGGTTCTCTACTGCAACAAGCTTCTACAAGCTAAGTGTGCTCGTCTGGTGTAATTTAGTGTGTTTATGTTTGTGTGTGTGTGAGGTGACAGAAAATACTATAAATGGGGAAAGCGAGACATTTCAGATGCATCTGTATATTCACTCATGAGCACATTTGCAGTGAAATTCAGTCACTCCAGTAAGAATGCGCATGATCTAGAGCAGGGATCACCAATCTCGGTCCTGGAGGTCTGGTGTCCCTGCAGGGTTTAGCTCCAACTTGTCTCAAAACACCTGCCTGGATGTTTCAAGTATATCAAGTGAGAGCTTGATTAGATTGTTCAGGTGTGTTTGATTAGGGTTGGGGCTAAATTCTGCAGGACACCGGACCTCCAGGAACAAGTTTGGTGATCCCTGATCTAGAGTTTTCCACAAGGACGAAGATCTGTGTGCGGATTTCACTCCTTTCACAATAATTGTGAAGGTGGCTTCTGAGCCGATTAAAATTACGCATGTCATGATTTTTCCAAGTACGATGCGATCCTGTATTAACATCTATGTTAATCCTGGAACATTTCTGTTGGAAAATGGAATCCATACCCATTCCCTACCCCTAATCCCAACCATAACTGTAAACTATTCCCAACATCAGAGGGGAATAATAGTTGGATATAGGCATGGGACGATAACCGTTTTCAAGGTATACCGCGGTTTGGAAAAGTCAAGATTTTCATACCGCCAATATTTTCTGCTATATCGTCCCTAAGGTATGGGTGATATTTTTTTATTTACTTTTTTTTTTTAGCTTTTCATGTTTAAATTGTAAAGACATCTGTGTTTTTGAAACAAATGAAGACAGCAGAAGTCAATGATTCACTTGAATTATTTAGCCTGACGTGTTTACTGCCCCAAAATATTTACAAATGTTTCTCAAAATAAAATATATTGTGTTCAAAGGGGGAAAAGGTTTTGTTTTTTACCCAGACATTTAAAAAGAATATATTTCAGAGCAGTAAACACAATACCATTAAACCGTAATATTTTTATCCAAGGTTATCATACCGTCAGAATCTTGTACCGGCCCATGCCTAGTTGGATAACAATCATGTAGAAGTGCATAAACCTAACTATAAGCCCAAACTTAGCATACACTGTAAACGTATCCCTTAATTCCGGAATTTTGTTCCAGGATCAACATAGATGTTAATTCAAGAACATGTGCTACTTTGTGAAATCAGGTTGCCATGAAAGTACTTTTGAAAATGGAGCTTTTTTTCCAAATGAAGTTTCGCTGAAATGTTGCACCTTATAGAGTGCATTACTGTGTCGCCATTTTTCACCAGCAATGTTTTGGGAAGTATTTTTTTCCATTCGTTTTTTTCTATGGAAGTGTTATAAGCCATGGACCAAATTAACAATGTGATTCACAATATAATAAAGTTTAATAATAAAGTTTAATCAATTTAACAATTGTACAGCAAAAGAACAAATGCACAAAACTAAGGACTTTAGGAGGGAAAGCAATTAAGAAGTATTTAATTAATTAAGAACAATTTAAAAGTAGAGGTAAAATGTAAAACTGCTCATTTTGGGGCAAGGCTATTCATTGAAAGGAAACAGCAAACATGATTGAGCAAAGCTACAATTGTCATGCACATATCTTGTCAGGGAAGGCCAAAGGGGGCACTCTCGTACGAAAACTCCAAACCTGATGAAGGAATCTCCCCCACCTGTGCAATGTGCCCCTGCGCTAATGAACAAATCGCTCCCTGAGAAGACTCATCGCTCCCGAGTCGCATTAAATATTTGTTCCAAATGAACGAATCATTCAAGTATGTCCCAATGCTATTGCATTAGAAACGAGATTTAAGTGCTTCCATTGATTCAGCATGATTAACAATCACATGACCGCACAATCATCTCACTGACAGATTGAATCCAAACACTCGACTCAAGTTATGAGTTTGGAGTAAAAACATATGAGGTATTTCTAATTGCAGCGTTTACCACTCTGAGCAATTGTTTCTTGAGAAGCTAAGCAAACAGTTCTCATTCTCTCGATTTTATCATGTGATTAAATTGATTTAGAAACCGATTTTTGTGTAGCTTATCAGTGTTCTGTTGTTCTTGGTAGTAAACACTGCTCCAACTGAAAGCAAGGCTGGAGATTTACTAACGCAGGCTTCACTGACAAAATGTGCATGAAAATCGCCTTCAAATGAATCGCCCAATCATTTTAAAAGCATAGCATGAGTTTGTTTACATCATATTGTAACTGGTGGAGCTTAAAACTCTTTTGGTGCGATTTACTCACCATGACTCGAATTGGTCGAATTTTCTGGACTGAATCATGGGTGATTTTTTTAACCACATAATCATACTATATAGAGAGGTGTGAAAAAGTCTTTGCCCCTTACGTTTTTTTTTTTTTGTATGTGTCAGATTATCAAATAAATTGAAATATTAGTCAAATAACACAAGTAAATCCATCATGCAGTTTTTTTTATATTTTGTTATTTATTTGTTTAAATAAATTGTTTTTATTATTAAGTTGAAACAAAATCCCAAACTATGTAGCCCTATGTGGAAAAAGTCTTTGCTTAACTCTGGTTTATCACATCTGAGTAAAATTTTTCTAGCCACACCTGCTCATAATCAAGAAATTACTTAAACCGGATCTACCAGACAAAGTGAAGTAGACCAAAATATCCTCAAAAGGTGGACACCATCCAAAATCCAAATTCAAAGACAAATGCATGATGTGTTTACTTGTGCTATTCTTGACTAATATTTGAATTATTTTGATGATCAGAAACGTTAACATGTGACAAATATGCAAAAAAAGAAATGAGTTAGGAGCCACACACTTTTTCACACCACTGTATACACTACCTGACAATAGTCTTGTCGTCGATCCCAGTTGTAAGAGCAACAAATAACAACTTGACTTCTAGTTGATCATTTAATAAAAGTGGCAGAAGGTAGATCTTTCTGATGAATCATCTGTTGAACTGCATCTCAACATCACAAATACTGCAGAAGACCTACTGGAACCTGCATGGACCGGAGATTCTCATAGAAATCATTCAAGTTCGGTGAAGGAAAAATCATGGTTTGGTGTTACATTCAGTATGGGGGCGTGCGAGAGATCTGCAGAGCGGATGGCAACATCAACAGCCTGAGGTATCAAGACATTTGTGCTGCCCATTACATTACAAAGCACAGGAGAGGGCAAATTCTCCAGCAGGATAGCACTCCTTCTCATACTTCAGCCTCCACATCAAAGCTCCTGAAGGCAAAGAAGGTCAAAGTGCTCCAGGATTGGCCAGCCCAGTCACCAGACATGAACATTCTTAAGCATGTCTGGAGTAAGATGGAAGAGGCATTGAAGATGAATCCAAAGAATCTTGATGAACTCTGGGAGTCCTGCAAGAACGCTTTCTTCGCCATTCCAGATGACTTTATTAGTTATTTGAGTCATTGCAGAGATGTGTGGATGCAGTCCTCCAAGCTCATGGGAGTCATACATACATACATACATTTTCTTGTCGGCTTAGTCCCTTTATTAATCCGGGGTCGCCACAGCGGAATCAACCGCCAACTTATCCAGCTTATTTTTACGCAGCGGATGCCCTTCCAGCCGCAACCCATCTCTGGGAAACATCCACACACACACATTCACACTCATACACTATACGGACAATTTAGCTTACCCAATTCACCTATACCACATGTCTTTGGACTTGTGGGGGAAACCGGAGCACCCGGAGGAAACCCACGCAACCACGGGGAGAACATGCAAACTCCACACAGAAATGCCAACTGACCCAGCCGGGGCTCGAACCAGCGACCTTCTTGCTGTGAGGCGAACGTGCTAACCACTACGCCACCGTGGCGCCCCCTCATGGGAGTCATACAGAATATTAATTTATTTCCACTGCAGCATGAGTTTATATTCCATACTGGACATTATTTCTGTTAAGTGACAAGACTTTTGTCTAAGCAGAGTCAGACCGCACTGTCCTAATGAAATAATTAAACATCAGGGCATGATCATAATTTATTTTGGTAAAATAAGCGTAATCTAGAGGCCTTTGCCTTTCATATAAGCCACTTCCGATACCAAATGATCAACTAGAAGTCAAGTTATTGTTGCTTTTTAAAACTTGGATAGGTGACTTTTGTCAGGTAGTTTATATAGTGATGTTTTTACAGTAAATCCAAACAAGTGGCTTCAACAAAACCGCACTATTGATTAACATGGCTTTTTTGTATATGCAGAAAATGAATGGGATTTTTACTTCCGGAGCTATGACTGTTGAACAGAACCACTTGTCGTCAATCCATCGTTCACATACAGAGCATCTGACATTTTTCCCTGTTGGTTTGAAGAGATTTGCGTGAATGTTTGAGCAGGGTGAAGAAGGACCCAAAAGAGCATAGCTGTCCCATAGAGTGCCTGTCTCTTGCCCCCATGCTGAATGTATGATGTCTCTTGTGCTGCAAGCTCTATATATGTATGTACCGGTACTGAAAGCCTTGTTTTCTGATTATTATTCTAGATTTTGTTTTATGTACATTTGTATTTGCAGGTCATTTGGAAGCTATAGCGGTTTAGAGTCAGAAGCACGTATGTGTGTCATTTTGTGCTAAACTAAATGCGTGCTCGTATGCACGGCTCCACGTACCTGTGAAAACCTGTTTTAGGTACAACGGATTCATAGATATTTACATTAGATGTCGCCTACGCTGTTGTAGTCCATTGGAAGGAATGTGTTGATAGAGGCGCCATTTTGGTACAGGGTAGCGCTCCTTTGAAATGAATGTGAGACCAAGGTGCAGTGGAGGACTGGCCATCCAGAACCAGAGATATACACACACATATATATATATATATATATCTATGATCGGGAGTTTTCCCGGTGGTCGGTATGCAAATAGTTTAAATTTTACATCACTTTTCTACATCGATGCATAAGTGATCGTACGGGCATTGCTGACAAAAAGCATGTGTGCATGGAAATGTATTATCTTCCTCCTGGTTAAATTTGATCTAATCTATGTCATGAAACACACCCCCTTCCCCTGCTTTCACTTCTTAGGGTGCTTTCACATCTGTGGTTCGGTTCATTTGGTCCAGATCAAGGGCAATGAATGATACATTGTAGCGTTTTTCTGCCGTTTTGGGTCCTTTTCACACCACACTGATTGCTTTGGTCTGAACCAGTTGAAAAGAACCAAAACATAGTCATGTGACAAAATCCACATCACTCATTGCCAGATGTTATTGAACGTATTTCCTAAACTGGTCAGAATTAACATGCGTGAAAAGGCCAATGGAACTCCCGCAAGTAAACAAACCGGCGGACACAGAATGTCGCTTTTTACTAATGAGGGACGACTGCGCTGGCTGATTGTATCCCTGGTCATAGTATACTATAGAGTTTGTAAACATCACTTTAGACAAACTATACATTTTGAGAATGAAGCGCGACTGGAAAACAACGTTTTAATGCATTGCCAATGGTGAAGGTGCATCGCAAGTCACTTTAGGAGGAGGCGTGACTTAATTTAGCTAAACTGCGACATGGTCATCTTCCGGAAATATTACGGACGTTCTATCAGGTCATGTTTTTCCCCTTCTTTCTCTCTCTCTATGAACAAAATGGTTGGTAAAGTGCTGTCAACATATATTTTTCCTCGACATCCTATAATTAAGCATGGGACGATAACTGTTTTCAAGGGAAACCATGGTTTGGGAAAAGTCAAGATTTTAAAAACGTTAAAATGTTCTGCTATACCTTTCCTAAGGTATGTGCAAGACATTTTGTTTACGTTTTTTAGGACAGCAGTATTTCCAGCAGAAAAGATATCCAAACATGCCACTTTAAATTGTAAAGAAATCTGTTTTTGAAACTATCGAAGACATCAGAAGTCAAAGATTCATTTGAATTACTCAGCCTGACATGTTTACTGTAACAAAATATGATGTGTATTATTTTTACCCAGACACTTTAAAAGAATATATTTTAAAGCAGTAATTATAATACCCTCTTAGCGTGAAACCGTGATATTTTTATCCAGGGTTATCATACCATCAGAGTCTTATACCGGCCCATGCCTACCTTTAATGCACAGCGCATCGGACTACGACAGCTGGAGGTGCAGCAAGTTTTTTGCGGTTGGGTCTGTTCTAGTTCACCACAAATGAACCGCTCCAGGGTTAGTTTGCAAGCATACCGAGACCACATCTTTAAGGAGGTCGCGTGTGCTTCTTTGGTCCATTTTGGTCTGCACTCGATTGCGGTTGCTACATTCACACCTGCCCAAATGAATCGCACCAAAAAGCAAAAAAAAACCTCTAGTGTGATTCAACCGAACTTAATAAAGCAGGTGGGAAAACACCCTAATTCTAATGAAGGGAGCGATTTGTTTGTGAATGAGTCAACCATCGATATTCCTGCATGCACATTGAGGCACAAGCACTGTTATGTTATTAGACACCCTTATAGGTTACTTCAAAAACTAGCCGTTACTTCACTGCGCCGACAATAATACAAGTTTCTGGCACCACAGCATCTTGTTGTCATATATTATTGACATTGTTTGCTGATTTTATTAAACAAAACTACTATGAGCCTAGAAATTAGTGCAAGTTGGTGCTACTTTGCTTTCTGATCAATGCAGTAAGTGACTGTATTATCGTCAATACTTGTTTAGCACAAAAGTTCGTGACATACAAAATCGTAAAAAAATGAAATCTTACCTTTGAAATGTTCTGCCTTTATGCTTTCTTATCTTTGTGTACTTACTAAACCTGTACACAACTCAAAAGTCCAGCATCTTCTGATTGGCTTTGGTCTTAGTGCAGTTAAATGGCATTTGTCCTGGGAGCACTGTACAAATATGGTGGCGGTATTGACACATGCTCAGGTTCCATATACGATATCTAGTGTAGATATCTATGCAATGGATTGAGAAGCAACAAAACAATTAAAGAGACTAGTCTGAATTCTTGATAATGAATCGGATTCCAATTCAGTTTGGGAGCAAATCTGGATTCTGGGAAGCGAGCGTTTATAAATAAAGAATCTATATAAAAGATATAAACAGTGTATTTGAAATTCACTCGATAAAGCTTGTGTTAATACAAATGTATCGTTTTTCTTTTCTTACTTTGAAATACTGCGTTAAATGTTTGATATTTCGAATAAAGTGAGAGGCACGATTAACGGAATCAGTATTACGGCCAACTGTGAATATGGATCGGGAGCGAAGGGCGGTCTACAGCGTGAGTGGAGAAGTCTGTCTGTCTGTTATTTGTTGTTGTAATTGTTGTTGTTTTATAATTTGTACAATTGTAGATGAACATCCTCACTACATGTCTTAATGGCTCGGACTCGCTTTATTGTTTTGAAGTGTTACCATATGTGTTTTTTATGCTGTATTTGTAAAGACAAAAAAGATACAGTCATATATAAAATATTTACCAAGCTGATGTTGTTGTTTTTATGTACTGATTTGCTTTAAAAATGTTAAGATATACCTACATCGTGGGTACCAATCAACACCATCCACTCAGAGAACATATACCTATATATTATGAATATTTTCTGAAATTAAATAATCAGTTTTAGTTGAGACTATACAATAGTTAAACAGTGTTTTAAAAAACTAACCAAAGCACTTTAACACTAACTTTATTTTGTTGAAAACAATGTGATGTCGCTAGTCTATTACTAGTCTCTCAGGACGTTACGAGTCTATTACTAGTTTTTCACTAGTCAATTACTAGTCTCTCAGGACATTACGAGTCTATTACTAGTTTTTCACTAGTCTATTACTAGTCTCTCGGGACATCACTGGTCTATAACTAGTCTCTCACCAGTCTATTACTAGTCTCTCTGGACTTTACTAGTCTATTACTAGTCACTCACTAGTCTAATACTAGTCTCTCAGGACTTTACTAGTCTATTACTAGTCTCGCAGGACATTACTAGTCTATTACTAGTCACTCAGGATGTTACTAGTCTATTGCAAGACTCTCACTTGTCTATTACTAGTCTCTCAGAAATTTACTAGTCTATTACTAGTCTTGCAGGACATCACAAGTCTATTACTAGTCTTTCACTAGTCTATTACTAGTCTCTCAGGACATCACTAGTCTCTCACTAGTTTATTACTAGTCTCTTATGACATTACCAGTACATTACTAGTCACTCAAGACATTACTAGTCTATTACTAGTCTTTCAGGACTTTACTAGTCTCGCAGGACATTACGAGTCTATTACTAGTCTTTCACTAGTCTATTACTAGTCTCTCAGGACTTTACTATTCAATTACTAATCTCAGGACGTTACTAGTCTATTACTAGTCTCTCAGGACATTACTATCCTATTACTAGTCTCTCAGGACATTACTAGTCTATTACTAGTCTCTCA
>CAIGQQ010033860.1:419963-470606 GCA_903798035.1 Danio albolineatus
TCTCCTAATAATTCCCTAATAAGTCCAATAATTCATCAATGTTATTCACATAATAATTCCCTAATAAGTACAATAATTCATCAATGTTATTCTCCTAATAATTCCCTAATAAGTCCAATAATTCAATAGCAATAATTAGCCGACTCGTTCAAACACAGAAGAGCACTTGCAACTTTGCAGCCTTTCATCCGGCTGGTGTTTATGCTTCAAACACATCAGTTATTCATTCATTCATTCATTTATTCATTCATTCATTTTCTTTTCGGCTTAGTCCCTTTATTAATCTGGGGTCACCACAGCGGAATGATCCGCCAACTTATCCAGCATTTGTTTTATGCAGCAGATGCCCTTCCAGCTGCAACCCATTTCTGGGAAACATCAATACACACTCATTCACACTCATACACTACGGACAATTTTAGCCTACCCAATTCACCTATACCACATGTGTTTGGACTTGTGGGGGAAACCGGAGCACCCGGAGGAAACCCACGCGACCACAGGGAGAACATACAAACTCCACACAGAAATGCCAACTGACCCAGCCGAGGCTCGAACCAGCGACCTTCTTGCTGTGAGGCGAACGTGCTACTCACTACGCCACCGTGGCGCCCCACACATCAGTTAAATTAATCCAATTTCACATATCAACTTCTAGAGATTAGCCCTGCAAAGCTGGACTCATGAAATAACACATCCATTTTATACATAGGCCCAAACTGCTTAGATATTCAGGCTACGTCTACAGTAATCTGGATAAATTTGAAACTGGCGTTCGAGTCTTTAAATGCTCCGTGTCCATCATTTTCAATTCTTGTGAAAATAAGCAATAGAATAAGGCTTTAAGAAGATTAATCAATAAAATAACCAATAAAAGAAGCATTTTATTATTCAAATTGACAAATTCTGACTCAATCAGGATCAAACTCAATTCTTTCCGTCATCCACACTAAGTGAAGTTTAACAACTAATTTCGAGAGGAGCACATGATATGATTGACTGCAGCTGATCCCTATCACTAATCACTAACTAGCCAATCAGATCATTCCAAATTTAACATAAATATCCAGTCTAAACTTCCTTCTTCATCTTCGTTTTGGTTTTATCTTGTACGCTTCATGCTTATTAAAAGACTTCAAGTATTTTACAGCAGTAGGCCTAATCATCTTTTTTATCAAATAATTTATGTTTATGAAGGCTAGATTGTTGGCATGAGTCTGTTTTTGACCTTTTTCCACACAGACCCTTTATTGTATACTGCTCCATATATGATTTAAATTATATAATTTTAGTGAGTAACCAAATATAAACTCAAATAAGTCTTACAGACTTGTAATATAATAGTCATCATTGATCGTGCCACGCTCATAACGTTTCCTTAACAAATTGAGATAATTATTCTTTAAAATGTTCTAAAATAATTTATACATTCATAAAACAGTTTCATCCTGTCAATTTAAAAGTAACTTTGATATGTCTTGCTTTTTCTGTGAAATGTCCACTGAAATGTACCTCACTTATTGTGGGAATGTCCTTTTGTTCAATCTTTTTGGATTAATGTGATTGGATTAATAAATCAATCAAAGGTGCTTTATTGGATTGAGTTCTGGTGACTGTGGAGGCCATTTCAGCGTTATCCTACTGAAAGTAGCCATCAGAAGATGGGTTCACTGTGGTCACTAGGCTGTGGCATTGACACAATGCTCAATTGGTACTAATGGACCCAAAGAGAACCCAGAAAATACCCCCACACCATTACAGCATCCCCAGCAGCCTGAACCGTTGACACAAGGCAGGATGGATCCATGCTTTTGCGAATGTCGCAGCAGAAATCGAGACTCATCAGACCAGGCAGCGTTTCTCCACCCTTTTATTGTCCAATTTTGGTGAGCCTGTGCGAATTGTAGCCTCAGTTTCCTGTTCTTAGCTGACAGGAGTGGCACATGGTGTGGTCTTCTGCTGCTGTAGCCCATCCGCCTCAAGGTTGGCCGTGTTGTGCGTTCTGCAGACCTCAGTTGTATCGAGTGGTTATTTGAGTTACTGTTGCCTTTCTATCAGCTGGAACCAGTCTGGCCATTCTCCTCTGACCTCTGGCATCAACAAGGCATTTATGCCCACAGAACTGCCGCTCACTGGACAGTTTCTCTTTTTCTGACTATTCTCTGTAAACCCTAGAGATGGTTGTGATTGAAAATCTCATTAGATCAGCAGTTTCTGAAATACTCAGACCAGACCGTCTGGCACCAACAACCATGCCACGTTCAAAGTCTCTTAAATCAGCTTTCTTCCCCATTCTGATGCTCGGTTTGAACTGCAGCAGATCATCTTGACCATGTCTACATGCCTAAATGCTTTAAGTTGCTGCCATGCAATTAGCTGATTAGAAATTTGTGTAAACGAGCAGTTGGACAGGTGTACCTAATAAAGTGGCCGGTGAGTGTATGTTCACATATGACCGAATATGAAATTTCTGTATGGGAAATCAGAAATTGTTATTAGACGCAGAATAGAGCAGGGCAGGTGTCATCAGGTGAAGTGTTTGTTATGAATAAAAATCACCTCAGATATCCACTTCTGCATGAACATTGTTTTTTCTTTACTTCATATATACGTGTCTTCCACACTGATATCTCACACACACATTATTTACCCATCTGTATGTCTGCCTTTCATCTTATCCTCACACATACACATATATATATACAAACACACAGCGAATGCATTTGTTTGGAGCAATTCAGCACATCACATCCACAAATCCCTGTCTTTACATATGTATTACCAGTCCCATCTGTGTCAAGAATAAAAATAAACCTCCTGCGTGTCCTTGGAACATGGTTTTGAATGTCAGATTCTAATTTAAAATGCATTTCTATGAGAAACAAAGCCACAGAAAACAGAGAACTGCACTTGGACTAGAACAGACTTCTCATAAAGAATAATGTGCTTGACATGAATCACAGACCAGGGTAATACATTTGTCTCAGGTTCACTTCACCTTCAGTGTGTAACGCGATGCTGATATTGCACATGCAGAAAATATCATTCAGTGGCAGCACACATGTGTAACCTCATACTATCGAGTTTACCATGTTTCAAGAGTTCACACTTAGGGCGTACGCACACTATGCTATCCGAACCATGCCCAGACTCGTTTCCCGGATCGTTTGAGAAGCGTGAGTGCTCTGAATCAGACTCAGGTTCGGTTCAGTTGGCCAGCCCTGGCCTAGTTGGAAGAGGTGTGCCTGAGCGCGGTTCACTTGGGCTTTGGCGCAGTATGCTTGTAGTGTGAGTGCAAAGAGCGCCTGAGACGGAAACTGAAGAGACAACGTGACCTTTGGGGACAGTTTGATATTGATTTATTAATCATTTTTACAGTTTAATGAAAGCAAACTGTCGTAGATTATTAAAGACACAAACCCCTCACTGCACGACAGCTGCACCTTCAGCAAACCTTCCAATTCCTGCAGCAAGAGGACTTTATGATTGTTAATGAGCGTCAGCAGTAGCTGATCTGTTCCGCTAAATATTTGACTGCGTGTCACTGCATATCAAACCACTAAAGTCATATATTGATATAAAGAAATGTCCACCGTGCTAAACGAGAGCACTTTTATTAACTTGAACAGCACATCATCGATGATGTAAGCGTGCTCAGGCCCGAATGTAACGTGAGTGCAGGCCGTCAGGGGAGATGGGAGGGGGGACAAGCGTGCTTCGCCCCGGTTCAAGGCAACTGCACATAGTGTGAGTACACCCTTAGATATGCTTGGCGTTAATAGCGGGATTGGCATGCTGTTCCAGGAGAGAACTCTGAGCTCTGAACTCTGAGATAATTGATACACCCAGAGGAAACCCACGCCAACACGATGAGAACATGCAAACTCCACACAGAAAAGCCAACTGGCCCAGCCGGGACTCGAACCAGCGACCTTCTTGCTGTGAGGCAACAGTGCTAACCACTGAGCCACCGTGTCGCCCTATAAAAGAACACCAATATATTCAACAATATCTATATATTTTTACTAGTGGGTGCAGCACACTGTCGTTCATTTAAATGAAATAAAGCAAAATAAAAGTAAAACTGTGACATATTATAGCCAAAAATTCTTCAAATTAAATATTGACGATATGAAAAATTGTTTTGAATTACTTTGGTTTATTATTAATCCCAAAGAAACTTGTTACGTATTCTGGGACTGTGTCATGATTAAGACATACAAATTAGTTCAGAGGATTATTGGTAAACCTTTTGCCCTACTCCCCGGTTATTTACCTTCTGAATTGTCTGCTTTACACCCTAGGCATGGACTAGAATCTGTGTTACACCTTTGTACGGATCTATCAAGAAAATGTATTTTTTTTGTTGTGGTCTTCTCCTAGCGTTCCTTCTGTCAATATGTGGATAAATCAGATAGCAATTTTCTTACCCTTTAAAAAAATACTGACTTATGACTTCGGGGGAAAAAAAATGACTTATGACTTCGGACTTATGGCATTAGAAATCTGATAATATTTTGCATATCTGGAATCCTTTTGGAGAATGTATCTTGAAAGACTATTTTTATTTTATTATATTTTATTTTATTATATATTTTTATTTTATTTCATTTTTTAATTTAATTTAATTTTATTTTATTTTATTTTATTTTATTTAATTTTATTTTTATTTATTTATTTATTGTTAA
This sequence comes from Danio albolineatus, assembly GCA_903798035.1. Taxonomy (NCBI): domain Eukaryota; kingdom Metazoa; phylum Chordata; class Actinopteri; order Cypriniformes; family Danionidae; genus Danio; species Danio albolineatus. The sequence goes on from CAIGQQ010033860.1 coordinate 424,652, forward strand.
TTTTACCCTTCACAAAAGACTTAAATTACTAGCTGATGGAAGATTGTATAGAAGACGGCTATGTTATTGTATACAGTGTGATGACATGAGACCATACCTGTCAACATTGGGATGTGAAATTAAGGGATATGCCCACCATAATAAGGGTTCGCCCTCTCCTTGAAAAATTCCCAGTTTACTAAATTTGTTCATCTGGAGCTGTTTCGTTGTAAATAAACACTTAAATGGTCAGTAATATGTTTAATTATTTACAAAAGAAAAATGAATAGAATACATTAGCAGAAAAAAATGCAAACAGTTTAGCCTATTAAATTGAATAGCTATTATAAAAGAAATAGAATCAAGTTATCAAATCTCATTAACTTTTTCTTCACTGTATAACTTACACATTCTGATTAAAGAGCAACGAATTAATCTCATTTATTTAGATTTTTTGTTTGATTACATTAAATAACAGGTGTCACTTTAACAATGCACACATCTAACATTATAATGAAAGCATTCGATTGCTTTTCTAATGGTTTATGCTCATTTTAGGACAAAATTAGTTGTGTTTGAAAAAAAAAAAAACATCAAGATTAACATCTTTATACGTTATTATTATAAATTATGTGTATATGTCTGTTCAAACACACACCCAAAACCCAGTATCCACTTTCGCTCCGCTTCAAATCGTATGTAAAGAATCCGTTTGGGAAACAGCGTCTGTTTATCACTATGGAGCGCGTCAGCTGACAGTCACGCAACGCTTTATGACTGTTTTAAGGATTGCAAAGGAGGAGCGACGGCACCTGTAATGAAAAGGAGGGGAATCGCGTTGTTTTTATATTTATTTCAAAGTGTTTCATGCCTAAATAAAACAAAAGCACAGAACAGACTCACATTTAAGAGTAAGGGGCGGCCCCTGGTGGTTCGGCGGTATGGATTGCGTATACTGTAGGAAGAATCGGCTCTTTAATGTTTATTGCCACCCTTCAGAGAAAGACTTTAAAAAATGGGAGAAATACGGGAAAATACCTTTACGGGATGATAGCGGGATAGAACTGTAATATACGGGAGAACACCGGAAAAGACCGGAGGGTTGACAGGTATGCATGAGACACCTATACCACTGTTCTGTCAATGCAAATCTTTAAGTAATGTTAATAAAAAAAAATTAAATAAAAACTTCTGCAATGAATGACTTCAAGTAATTTAGAAAATAAATATATAAAAGAACTCAATCATGACTTTTATGGTCTTTATTCACAGCAGATTGTGCTTTTCAGTGCAGGCAAACACTACAGGCTAATTAAGCTGTTTCCTGATATGATGTTTTCAGCGAAGGTCTCTTTTCAAGGACATACGAATGGCCTTTTCCTCTCGCACTGAATCAAATTACTAGTGGACATAATAGGGGGTGCCTTTAAGCAATTGCTGATTGGTAAACACTTGAAAGAGTTACGCTATGCTAGCCTTTGTGCTCACCGGTATTAGCATATGCTTAAGGTTACACACCTTTCTTCTTGTTTTTCTTGCTGAGTGCAAGATTGGAAACACAGAGTTGACCTTTTTGTGTGATTACAGCTCCCCAACAGCATACTGACATTTCAATCTCGTAGACCCTTAGTTCATTCGAAAAACCTGTGATACACACACACACCTGGGATAATGTCATGCAAAAATTAATCTCTGGAGAAAATGTGAGTTGTGTTTGCTCACATTGGTTAGTGTGATATCACCAAGTAAAGCCTGGATTAACGTCTATGTTGATCCTGGAACAACATTCCAATCAGCCAATCAGAATTAAGGGATATGTTTACAGTTTATGTTGAGTTTAGGCTTACGGTTAGGATTATGTACTTCTTCATGATTGTTATCCAACTATTATTCTCCTTGGATTTTGGGTATAATTTACAGTTATGGTTGGGTTCAGGAGTAGGGAATAGGTATGGATTAAAATTTCCAACAAAAATGACGTTCCAGGATTAACATAGATGTTAGTACAGGATTGCATCGAACTTGGCAAAGTCACATATGGAATAGTCTTCCAGTCTTCGTCCGCTTAGTTTCTTCAGAAACATTTAAAACAAAACTAAAAACTTATCTGATTTCTAAGACTTTGTACTGTCTATAAAGTATACAAAATTGTTATTAATCAGAGGTTTACTACCATCTTGGTCTTTTTTTAAATTTACTGTGGTCATTTATATCAATTTTAAACAGTGGTGGAAAGAGTACTGAAAAATCCTACTCAAGTAAATATACCATTACTTACCCAAAAATGTAGTGCAAGTAGAGTAAAAGTATCTGTAGTAAATATTACTCAAAGTATGAGTAAAAAGTAGACCTTTTAGAAGTACTCAAGAGTAGTGAGTAGTGAGTATTACACTGTAGAAAAGTTAATGCGTTTACAGAATGTTACGTTTACACATCCCTGCACAAACAACATGTGGTGTATTTAGGGATCTTCCTATTTTTGTTCGTTCCTTCCAACCTTCCTTCATTTATTCGTTTGTTCCCTCCTTCCTTCGTTCACTCATTCGTTCATTTATATTTTTGTTTCTTCCTACATTAGGTCCTTTTGTTCATTCCTTCCTTCCTTAATTTGTTCAGTCCTTCCTTGAGTTCTTCCTTCATTCGTTTGGTCCTTCCTTCTTTCCTCCCTTCATTTGTTCGCTCATTCTTTCATATTTTTGTTCCTTCATTAGGTCCTTTGTTTTTTCATTTGTTCCTTCCTTCTTTCCTTCCTTAGTTTGTTCAGTCCTTCCTTGAATCCTTCTTTCATTTATTTGGTTCTTTGATCCTTTCTTCCATTCCTTGTTCCGTCCTTCCTTTTATTTGACCCTTCCTTCCATTCTTCATTCATTCTATTAAGTGATTGTTTAAGGCCGTTTGGTGATGCAGTCTATAAACAGTCTCTGGATCATTGCGTGTAAAGATTTTGAACATCTTCTTGGACATTTTTAATGTTTCCAAAAGGTTTTCTGCATTTATAAAGCGCCCATGTCTTGAGGTTGTTCAGTATGATGTGATTTACTTTCTATGTGTGATTTAATTGGACAGGAATCACAGGACTGATCTTTCTACTTTAGACAATGACCATAGACAAGAAAGAAATAAAGTAGTGACTGCAGGTTGAAGGACAGTAGTGGAGTAAAAGTACAGATACTGCACTAAACATGTGCTCAAGGGAAAGTTAAAGCACACATTTATAAAACTACTCAGTAAATTACAATTCCTGAGAAAAGCTACTCAGTTACAGTAGTTTGAGTATTTGTAAGTAGTTACTTTACACCACTGATTTTATGTCTATATCTATATGTCTATACAGGACTTGACATTAACACTCGCCAACCCACCAAATGCGGGGTAGATTTCAGTTATGGCGGGTTACACAGCCACTCCCACTAGCCACTTTGGCTGGCTGAAACTCAGTTTAAATTGCCAGTGCTGCTCGTCACTACAGATTAGACTGTTAGTTTAAGACCGTTTGTTTTTCACGTGAGCAAAAGAAAGCAGATGAATAACGAATGAGAGGATCACGCGCACGGTGAGACAGGCTCTCCTCACTCACTGACGAGGGCTTTATTGTCGTGCCTGGAAACAAAACGCGTGACGCGTGTGAAAAGTGCGATGCTCGTGCACCCACAGTCCTTCAAGGGCTCGAGATTCTTTGTGAGCAGCTGCAGTTGTTGTCGCTTTCGCTTGAACCATTCTTTGAACAGGTTATTAATTGGCCTATCATTAACCTTCATCATCCTTTCATTATCACGCACAAAATGTTTTCACCCGCTTTCTTTTGCTTGCTGTTATTTTTGTTAATTTCGTTTAATAATAATCCTTTACAATATTAATGCTTTAATATGTTGTTGTATGCAGAGTTGGGATCTTGAGATAGAACAGACACTGTGCATAGTTTTAGATGTGTGAGATTTTCTAAATGTCAACTGTTTTGTTAAATAAAATGTGTATGTATACAGCAGTATTCTGCTTGTTTTGACACATTATTTCAAATTTGTGGCAAGGAATTAATTAGTTTGGTGTGGTCAGAGAAAATAATTGGTAAATTCTTATTGTGTTGAGCCCTGAAAAGTCCTGTGAAAGAAAACTAATTGCAATGTGACACTTTTTTTATGAAAGCACAACCCATTTGCTCATGCTCATTGAGTAAGCTCATACACACACACACGAAAAAAACAAAAAACGCTAAATGAATGAGGACGCAAGTGGAAATATTAGCATAATTTTAGCATGCCAAAGTCAAATTAATGCATGGAAAAATATATTTTCCCAACAACAAAACTGTAGCTAGTGAAAATGGCGAGTGGCTAGTAACGGTCAAAAACTACTAGCCACAGTGGCTGGTGATTGAAAAAGTTCATTTCAAGCCCTGTGTCTATATCTATGGATCTACTGTGTATGTATATTATGGCCCAGTCGCAAATTATTATTTTTTTTACCCCTAAGAAACGGGACACACGTCATCATACATGTATGCTGTCGATAGCTTTTACTTCATATGAGATCGATGGCGGCTGCTGTAGTTATTCCAGTTGCATTATTTTTTGGTGTTCATCCTGAGGAAATCGCCGAACGCAACAATATGATATTATTCTAATGATATAATGTGGCAACAAGCTCATAACTGTGCATTTACACTGTGGACAAAACAACATTAATGTTATAGCAGACACTGTAAAAAGTTCATTCCCAGCCACTAGACTTTTCTCACAGGCAATTCGAGTGTCATCGAGTTGTAGGACTACTATACAGGAGTTATTATTATGGATTTTAGATTGCGAGTTTTTATTTTATAATGATTTTTTAGGGGATTTTTCACCTTTAATTTGCATAGGACAGTGGTAGTTACTGAAAGGAAAGTATTGGGAGCAGAGAAAGGGGAAGGGTCGGCAAAGAACCTGAAGCTGGGAATCAAACTCAGGTTGCTGTGAGCGCCATCGTGCCATATGTCAGCACATTTAACCACTAGGCTATAAAACATATGCTTGTTTGTTGTAAAAATCCTTAATAATGCCAAAAATACTTCAATTTGTACATCTCATAACTCAGCCATGCTGCTGTTGTAGCTGATGTATTCTGGGAAATTTTTGTACCACCTGGTTTCGAATGTGGTCATGGAAAATCTCAGTTTCAAGCGCTATCTAGCCTTCCCCCTTAGCCCTACACCTTCAAGCTAAAGAGAATCCCCAACCCCTTCACGTGAAGGTGTTAAATGAAGAGGAAGGTCCAAGGCAGGGATCACCAAACTTGTTCCTGGAGGTCCGGTGTCCTGCAGATTTTTGCTCCAACCCTAATCAAACACACCTGAACAATCTAATCAAGCTCTCACTAGGTATACTTGAAACATCCAGGCAGGTGTTTGGAGGCAAGTTGGAGCTAAACTCGCCAGGGACACCGGACCTCCAGGACCGAGATTGGTGATCCCTGGTCTAAGGGGTAGAATTGGGATTGAGCTTAAATCTATGCAATCTATGCAGGTGCGAAATCCTGGTGTACTTTTTGATGCTCAGCTTAGCCCGAAACCTCATTTAAAACGGTTAACAAAAACTGCATTTTATCACTTACGCAACATTGCCCGCATCCGCCCTTTTCTTTCTACACCAGACGCTGAAAGGCTTGTCCATGCTTTTATTACGTCTCGTTTAGATTTTTGTAACTCTTTATTTGGGGGTATGCCAGCCAATTCACTTAAGATTTTACAAAACATTCAAAACTCTGCCGCACGTGTGTTAACTAACACATCATCTCGTTCTCACATTACCCCGGTACTCCACCAGTTACACTGGTTGCCTGTTAAGGCAAGGCAAGCAAGGCAAGGCAAGGCAAGTTTATTTATATAGCACATTTCATACACAGTGGCAATTCAAAGTGCTTTACATAAATAGGAATAAAATTTAAGTATAAGAAAATAAAAACAAATAATAAAAAACAGATAAAAACAGATATCTGTCACATAACGATTTTAAAACCACATATCGATTTTAAAACCTTGATTTTAACTTATAAAGTTGTTCATGATTCTGCTCCTGATTATATCTGTGATCTTATATCCATATCCTTTTCCTCTCATAATCTACGTCCAACTTCTGGGCTCACCTTGTTTCAGCCTTGTTGTAAACTTAGCACCATAGGAGGAAGGGCATTCTCTTATCGTGCACCTAAATTGTGGAATGTTCTTCCCACATACATCAGGAACGCCAGCTCCCTGGACTGTTTTAAGAAACTTCTTAAAACTCATCTTCTTATTATTGCTGATAACTTATGAGGCTTTCTTTTAATCTGTATTTTTTATTATTTATTTTTTATTCATTTTTTTGTGTATTTCATGTTCCACTGTGTTCTGATGCTCTTGTTAGCTCTTTGAGTCTGAGAAAAGCGCAATATAAATACATTCATTCATTCATTCATTTTCTTTTCGGCTTAGTCCCTTTATCAATCCGGGGTCGCCACAGCGGAATGAACCGCCAACTTATCCAGCATCTGTTTTACGCAGCGGATGCCCTTCCAGCCACAACCCATCTCTGGGAAACACATCCACACATTGTCATTCACACACATACACTACGGACAATTTAGCTTACCCAATTCACCTGTACCGCATGTCTTTGGACTGTGGGGGAAACCGGAGCACCCGGAGGAAACCCACGCAACCACGGGGAGAACATGCAAACTCCACACAGAAATGCCAACTGGCCCAGCCGGGGATCGAACCAGCGACCTTCTTGCTGTGAGGCGAACGTGCTAACCACTCGGCCACCGTGGCGCCAATATAAATACAATTTATTATTATTATTATTATTCATTCATTCATTCATTTTCCTTTTGGCTTAGTCCCTTTATTAATCCGGGGTCGCCACAGCGGAATGAACCGCCAACTTATCCAGCATTTGTTTTACGCAGCGGATGCCCTTCCAGCCACAACCCATCTCTGGGAAATATCCATACAGTCTTATTCACACACATAAACTACGGACAATTTAGCTTACCCAATTCACCTGTACCGCATGTCTTTGGACTGTGGGGGAAACCGGAGCACCCGGAGGAAACCCACGCAACCACGGGGAGAACATGCAAACTCCACACAGAAATGCCAACTGGCCCAGCCGGGCATCGAACCAGCGACCTTCTTGCTGTGAGGCGAACGTGCTACTCACTACGCCACCGTGGCGCCCTATTATTCATTCATTCATTTTCTTTTCGGCTTAGTCCCTTTATTAATCCGGGGTCGCCACAGCGGAATGAACCGCCAACTTATCCAGCATTTGTTTTACGCAGCGGATGCCCTTCCAGCCACAACCCATCTCTGGGAAACACATCCATACAGTCTCATTCACACACATACACTACGGACAATTTAGCTTACCCAATTCACCTGTACCGCATGTCTTTGGACTGTGGGGGAAACCGGAGCACCCGGAGGAAACCCACGCAACCACGGGGAGAACATGCAAACTCCACACAGAAATGCCAACTAGCCCAGCCGGGGATCGAACCAGCGACCTTCTTGCTGTGAGGCGAACGTGCTAACCACTCGGCCACCGTGGCGCCCCGCCCTATTATTATTATTATTATTATTATTATTATTATTATTATTATTATTATTATTATTATTATATTTATCATTATTATTATTATTATTATTATTATTATTATTATTATTATTAAATCACTGACTCTATAGATGCCAGTCACGCTTGCCTGCACAAAGAAAACAAGCAGACACAAACACATTAGAAGTTAAATGTACAGTTGTCGATATCGGAACCCAAAGTAAATGTGTCTTCGGTTGACAGAGATTAACAGCGCAGACTCTGATCTTCACAGCCCACTGAGACAGAAAAAAAACACCTGCTGAATCATGGGCACACACACAGACACACACCTTCAGATGACATCGCTAACCTTTTACTCTGAGAGCGCATGAAAGCACATACACTTCCACTGTCCCACCTGATTATTGATTCTCAAAGCTCCACTGAGTTTTTCTCCATCACCGCAGCTCCTGACAAACAGCACGACGGCAAAAAAAAGAGCCAGACTAATTAAAATTCCTGCAGGAGCAGGCCTTCTTTCACATTCTGTTGTCGATAACAAAATTCAAAAGACATTGTGGTAAAAGGAAGCAGGTTTTTTTGGAAATCTTACTTGTGCTTCACTGGCCACAGACGTCATTGTGATTCCCACAGGATGCAGTAAGTGGAGAGGTGAGATGAGGCGAGCGCTATCTAAATTGAAGCCAGGATTCCCTTTTTTGATTTCCAGGTATTCAATTTAAAGGTTTTAAGCACTAAACCCTACTTAATCAACAGTTTTACTGGCTCAAACATGTAATGAATATCTTGGCCTTATAAGGTTATCAATCCAAAATAATTACAAAACTTGAATATGTGTTTACAATTGTCAGTCAACACTGCAGGCACACAACGTCATAGGACGTTTTGATGACCAATAATGAGATAGATTGTATTGGGAAGCAGGCCAGGCGCCAGGATGGCATAACTGGAGGGGCATTTTAAGGGGGGTGGGGGGGCTAGACTAATCTGGTCCCTCTTGTTGCTATTTATTTATTTATTTATTACTTTATATTTCTCTAAACTACTGACTAAATGGAGAAGGCTAAACAGTTTAGCTGCTAACTACTGATTTTACCCAATAAATGCAAGCTATGGATAGTTTAATCTCCGGCGAATGATTTCTGACAGTGCAAAATAAAAGAGACATCAAGGCGATTTCCTTGATGGATATCTTTTCACAAAAGAAAAACTGCAAACAAATTTCGACTAAAGCTTGATTTACTACACTCAAGAGAGTTGTATTCAAAGAATTAGTTAACCAAAAACATAATTACTCAGCCCTCATGTCGTTCTAACCCAGTAGTTCTCAAACTGTGGTACATGTACCACTAGTGGTACACAAGCTTCCTTCTAGTGGTACTCGGAGGAATCGCTAAATAATAAAAGTTAAAGAATGAACACACTTTTAACCCTTTGATGCAAACAATAACATCGATGTGATCAGTCAATTGATTTTAATTGGCTAAACCTTTTATTTTATTTTCAATTTTTTAATGTTTGTTATGTATCCTATCAGTATTCCATCACATTTGCTTCTCATATTTGTAACGGTTGTTGGGGGTTCCCCGCATTTTTATATCCCAATGTTGACAGGTGTAGTTGCTTGCTTTTCTGACACACAAAGTCTACTTTAATGCGCAGTAAGCAGATCAAATTTCTGATTTAAATATGTAAATCCAATTCATATATTTAAACTTAATGTTTAGATTTAAAAACATACAAATAAGTCTTATATACATGCAACATGTAGTTCAAAAAGTGTTTATTTATGAATATGATGACATATAGCCTATATTTATGAGGTCCAAGGAACTTGACGAATAGTCTACTTTATGATAATACTTTTTACTTGTTAAGTACGGAGCCATTTTTAATCAACTTTAAAAGCACATTTTAATTTAAATGTTGACTTTTTATTTTATTTATTTACTTTACCTGTAAGTACAGTACAGTGTTAGTGTAAAAGTATTTAGAATGTTTAAAATGGCTGACAGGGCGCCACGGTGGCGTAGTGAGTAGCACGTTCGCCTCACAGCAAGAAGGTCGCTGGTTCGATCCCCGGCTAGGCCAGTTGGCATTTCTGTGTGGAGTTTGCATGTTCTCTCCGTGGTTGCGTGGGTTTCCTCCGGGTGCTCCGGTTTCCCCCACAGTCCAAAGATATGCGGTACAGGTGAATTGGGTACGCTAAATTGTCCGTAGTGTATGTGTGTGAATGAGAATGTATGGATGTGTTTCCCAGAGATGGGTTGTGGCTGGAAGGGCATCCGCTGCGTAAAACAAATGCTGGATAAGTTGGCGGTTCATTCCGCTGTGGCGACCCCGGATTAATAAAGGGACTAAGCCGAAAAGAAAATGAATGAATGAAAATGGCTGACAGTAATAAATAGTCGTTATAATAAGAATTATTCTGCCATGTTTTTGAACTGTACAGTGCTGTAGATGCTTAATTAGGCCTACTGTATTTCAATACTGGTCGTTATGGTGGTACTTGGAGAGGCATTTTTTTTCTGAGGTGGTACTTGGGGAAAAAAAAGTTTGAGAACCACTGTTCTAACCCACTTCATCCTCCATAGACAGAGGACACAGAAATAATCCAGAAAAGGAGTCAAAGCATTGTTCAAACATATCCCATGTGTCTTCAGTGATTGTGAACTGTAATCACACGAAGTCCAAAGTCCACTTTTGTTCGCCACCAAAAAAAAGAAAAAGTAAAAACTGTACAGGCCTTTATACGTAGTTCTCATATCTCCTGTCAGTTTAGAGTGCACCGCTTTTGTGTGCACAAGCAGTGCACCTGATCTGATGCGAGGATTTTTGACTATTGCTGTTTGTCATTTGGAAAATAAACAAAATCAAAGATGGGTTAAAAATCTGTGGAATTCTGCAGTGCCGGGCCAGTTGGGAAGTAACCAAAATCCAACGTCGACCCAACATCTCGTCATATCAATGTCATATTGATGTCAAATACTGACATTTATTCATTAGGTGTGGCAACCAAAATTTAATGTCTGATAGACGTTATAGTGGTAAAGTCCACACAACATCATGCCATTATGCAAAGCTTATGATCGCACGAAGTAAAGACCAAAGTAAGATTTTCCTTCACTCTGTTTATATATTATTAAACAAATTGATTCCCCTTAACTTTTGTGACTATAAAATGCCGAAATGTGAACGAAATGTTCAATAATCATTAAGTGTTACAGGTAAACACACACTTAGCCTGACACACATTACCATACATTATACAAACAGGCCTACAAAATTTCAAAATATTTTAATATCATGTTGTACACAGTTTTTCTAAATTAAAATTGCCTAATATTCACAATATTTCCATTTAACTTCTTTCAAAACATAAGAAATATGAACGTTTCCAAACGAACGAATCCTTTTTGCGGAGGATGATTCCGTTTTGTGAATCACAATGAATCAGTTCGCGATTCAGTTCACTAACGCTTGAATCTTTTGGAAAGGTTGGTAATGCGATACTTAAAACACGAAGCCCCATAGGATTTCTGGATGAAATGCTCTATTATCAACAACATATTAACACTTAACTATCAAATGGATTGTTTACCACCGATTAAGATGATATTTATTACATTTAAAACCGCGTGTGATGCAGCAAACCCCTTCAGGTAAGACACTTCCTATAATAGCTACATTAAAATGACATTGAAAGACTTATCGAAGATTTAATAACTTTTAGAAACACATAAAACATGACATTACATCGTAAAAGCACCACAAGGATCAAGTAAATTGTTGATAAAATGTATTAATCATTAAGGCCTGTGTATCCAATAGCCTAATTATATATTCAATTCAATTATAGCGCGTTTCACAATTATTATTGTTTCAAAGCAGCTTTACACAAGATAAGAAAAGTTAAGGTTATTAGTTACCATAACCATTTACTAATAACTTGAACTAATTATCTAGTAATTGATAGCTTAACAGTTAAAGTTGATATATACGAGCACACAGTAGTTAACCTGCAGTTATATAGTATATAGGTGATGTCTATGTATACACGTTCAATGAAGGGTATTTGTGTATTAAGTGTATATCTGAATACCAAATTTTGTTAGGCTATATTTGACATAAAAGATGGTGTATGTGCATTTTGACAGGGGACTGTCGTCATTTAATGCTTTAAATACTTTAATAGTTTTGTGATCAACATACTGCATTAATAGTGCCCACATTTGACATCTCAAAAAAGGCTACTGCACTTAACAGAGTCTTGAGTTGCCCACATCATCAGTATCACATTTTTTTACGTGATTAGTGACCTAAAAACAGTGTAATCTAATATTTATTTTCATTTTGTTGCTCTTTGAATCCTAGGGTATTGAAGTGGTCACTGCGTGTGCCTTTAAACTGCCTAACAGTGATGGAGAACAGAAACGTAGACTATGATATTTTATGATTATGCTATTTTAGCAAATTTGTTTAGTCTTTAATATCATGCATGCATGCTGTATGTGGAAGCAGAACACGCTAATGGCTTTTAAAAGGATTTTTAAGTGATATACACTCCCTTACAACAGTCTTGTCGTGTATCCTAGTTGTATGAGCAACAAATAATAACTTGACTTCTAGTTGGTCATTTGGAAAAGTGGCAGAAGGTAGATTTTTCAGAAGAATCATCTGTTGAACTGCATCCCAATCATCACAAATATTGACAACTGACTATTGCACTTGGCAGAATCTTGAGTTGCCCACATCATCAGTATCCCATTTTATTTTACACGATTAGTGACCTAGAAACAGCTAAATCTAATATTTCATCTTCATTTTGTTGCTTTTCGAATCCCAGGGTTCTGAAGTGGTCACTGCGTGTGCCTTTTAAACTGACTCAAGAACAGTGATCAGGAACAGAAACGCAGGAACACTCAGGTACAATTGAATTTCTTTGGATTCTTTCCTGAAGTTGATTAACAATGTTTGTGTGTGTGTTTGTACGTCTGGCTCGCTGAACAACCAGACGGGCTCCAGGCACTGATTGTAATCTAACTGACCTGACTGTCCATCACTGAAGTGTGTGTTTGTGTGTGTGTGTTTAAAGGAATAATTAACCAAAAAAAATACTAAAAATCATTGATCAAATGATTCAGTGTCTCTTTTATATAAGAATGATAAATGATAAACTTTTGTTCCATTATGCATATTATGAGGCGCCACGGTGGCGTAGTGAGTAGCACGTTCTCTTCACAGCAAGAAGGTCGCTGGTTCGGCTGGGTCTGTTGGCATTTCTGTGGAGTTTTTCTGTGGAGTTTTTCGGTTTTATGGTTTCCCCCACAAGTCCAAAGACATGTGGTATAAGTGAATTGGGTAGGCTAAAATTGTCCGTAGTGTATGAGTGTGAATGAGTGTGTTTGGATGTTTCCCAGAGATGGGTTGCAGCTGGAAGGGCATCCGCTGCGTAAAACATATGCTGGATAAGTTGGAGGTTCATTCCGCTGTGGCAACCCCAGATTAATAAAAGGACTAAGCCGAAAAGAAAATGAATGAATGAATATATATTATGAGATAAACAGTACATATTGTGCAGCCCAACCACTGGGTCAAATGAATGAGGCTTATACTTCCAAAACCAACTGTTGTATTATTTTTACAATTCCTTCATTTTAAATGTGTAAAAAGGGTAAATTAATAACTACAATTAATAACAAAGCTAAATATTTTATAGTGCAATTGTAACTCATACATGTCTGAAAAAGAATAGGAATAAGCAAATGCTTGTTAAGTCTTATACAGTGTTTATAGCCCAAGGTGATGCTGGTGGCACTTATTTAGGCCCAATCCCAATTCTACTTCTTAGCCCTCCCCCTTACCCCTAACCCTCGTTTTGCGCGTTCATGTCAAGGGGTAGTGGTGTCCCAATTCTCTTTAGCTTGAAGAAGTAGGGATAAGGGCTAGGGGTATACACCCCTTCCAACGAAGATTTTTCAGGACCACACTTAAAACGGAGAGGTAAGAAAATTTCCCAGAATACACCTGCCACAGCGGCAGGATAGCTGAACCCGGAAGTAAGGAGATCCACAAATTAGTATTTTTTTGTCATTATTACGAATTTTTACGACAAACAAACATATGTTTTAATATATTCATAACCGCGTTCGTGTTTTACCGTCATGCTTTTAAAAAAAAAAACGAAAAAAAAAAACCCGCTAAATTTCGTGATCTATAATCCATAATCATAACTCATGTACAGCAGTCCCACAACATTCTGACACAGGATGACACTGGAATACCCTGTCAGTAATGTCTAGTGGCTGGGAATGAGCTTTTACAGTGTCTGCTATAATGTTAATGTTGTTTTCGTGTGTTTACATAGATAAATATGGCCACTGTGTAAATACACAGTACAGTTCCGATCTTATCGCCAGATTAGATCATTATGATAACATAATATACGCCTTCAGTGATTTCCTGAAGATAAACACCAAACAATAACACAACTGGAATAACTCCAGCAGTCGTGATCGTCTGATCTCATATGAAGCAAGAGATCGCAATGACATATGATGATGTGTGCAGGTGTTGAAGTGCTGGCCCAAGTCTTAGAATTACATTTTGAAGCCCTTCCCCTTAACCCTCGGTTGTAAGGGCCAAGGGGAAGGGGTAGGGGTACAAAAATAGAATTGGGATTGGGCCTTATTCATTTTTTTTTTATTTTGTAAAATAAAATTATTTATTTTGTATCCTAAAGTGCAAGTTTCTGAATTTTTTTCACTTTTTTATTAAAAAAATGACTGTTGGTTTTAGGCAATGTATGCTTTAATTTCAGTTGTTTAACATTGATGTTCAATAAATAATCCTAGATAGTAGATAGTAGATAGTGTGTGTTTCCTTCAATTATTTTAAAGTCAAGTAATGCACCCTTCATTAAAAAATCTCTCACTTGTAATATGTGAGCTTTTCTTACTGTACAAAACCTGTCAGTAAACTATGAAGGCAAAAATATATATTTATTTATAGAAAATAGAAATAATCGTTAATTAATCCTAATTGAGTTCAAATGTTCAATTAATCGAGATTTTGATTTTAGGCCAAATCGCCCAGCCCTACATGAACATGAAGAATAGGAATAAGCAAATGCTTACTTAATCTTATACAGTGTTTATAACCCAAGGTGATGCTGGTGGCACTTATTCATTTAGTTTATACCATTGCCTTGGATGACTTGAAAAGTTCAGTGATCGATGTATCTTGAAAACCTCTCAGCATGATCTGAAATGGATCCAATGGCCAGTCTGCTTGCGAGAGATAAAAGATGCAGGGGACACATTTTCCCCCTCCATTCTTGAAACGTGTGAATAGATTGTAAAGGAAGAGGTTATGTTGGGATGAAGAGAGGATAGATTGACAGAAAGAGAAACTAAACGGATAAATGAATGAGCTCCCGTAGGAATTGGTTTTCCTTCGGGAGAAATTCAGCTGTGGTAGAGATTGAAAGACAGCTCGACTCACACTAATAGAGAGGTGTGTGTTTGTGTTTGCCGAGTGTGTGTTGGAAAGGTCAGGCGATTCATTTCACACCTGAACGGTGCCATTAGCGCAAGGACAGGTCTTTTCGTTTGTCCGTCGACGTAAGATCCTTCCCGCCAGTGCCCGATAACCGGCTTAAAAAAGACATCACTGCCGCTGAGTGATGTTGAGCGACGGTCTGGTTTAAATATTGTATTCTATATGGTTACTTTGGTCCTCTCTCAGTGTCTTGTGTTTCCGCGTGAATGTGCGTCTGATGGATTAACAGACCTTGACAGGTGCTGAGGCAAAATAATGAATGTTTTCAATTACTGTCAAGACGCGTTTCTCCTTTTCTCCTCATCCCCCAGTGATTCTTTCCATTTCTCCCTCACTCATTCTTTATTTCTTTTCACAAATATTTGTATTGATCAGAGCTGAAAAAACTACAAATAACAAACTTGGATATGGATGTCAAGGCTAGGCATGGGCTGGTGTAAGATTCTGATAGTATGATAACCTTGGATAAAAATATCACAGGTTCACGGTATGACGGTATTGTGTTTACTGCTCTTAAAATATATTCTTTTTAAATGTCTGGCTAAAAAAAAAAACTCTTTCCCCTTTGAACACAATATATTTACTTTGAGAAACATTTAAAATATTTTGGGGCAGTAAACATGTCAGGCTAAATAATTCAAGTGAATCATTGGCCTCCGCTGTCTTCACTAGTTTCAAAAACACATATGTCTTTATGATTTACACCTAAAAAACAACAACAAAAAATTAAATAAAAAGTCTTACACATACCTTAAAAACGGTATAGCAGAAAATTTTGGCGGTATGAAAACCTTGACTTTTCCATACAGCGGGATACCCTGAAAACGGTTATCGTCCCATGCCTATTCAAGGCACGCATGGGTGTAGACTAAAAAAATTGATTCATTCGGATTTACTAAATTTCTTAAAGGGGTGGTCCACTACGATATCACATTTTAAACTTTAGTTGATGTGTAACGTAGCTGTGTGAACAAAAACAACATCTCTGAATGTAAGACACTCAAAGTTCAATGCAAAGGGAGATATTGGCTATTACAGTGTTAGCTTAGCAAAGACTACAGTGAATGAAGTTTGAGGACTACAAAAAAATACATCTGGGTTAATGATGTCATAAACCCTTTAGGTTACAACCATACGCCCTGCACAGTGAAGGGGCGAGGCCAGAGGCGAGGCCAGAGCCTGCCCGATGGCTCGATGGTATACAGGATGGTTACTGGCCCAATCAGGCCAGTGCTGCCTTGTTACTAAAGTGAAATTTGGCCGCGACTGTTTGTCAATTGCGTGCAAATACAGGGTGCTTTAACATCCAGACGTTTGTTTGGGAACCTGTCTCGTTTGCCCAGTAAGCACGGTTCGTCTAGCATTTGTGAATCCCGCAAAAGCGCTCGGATTCGCGGCAAATCAATTGGTCCGAGATCGCATGTCTTAGGACGGTTGTTGCAGTACGGACTGTATTGTGTGTAACATGAGTTGTTGATGTTATCCAGTGTGTGCAGCCGGAGAGTACTAATCAAATGTGTTAATAAACAAAGTTACGCAACTATAACAGCGTTAACCGTCCATTCTATTGGGAATAGAGGATAGAATGAAACAGCCTGGATGAGGTGATCTCGGTTCGATTGAAACGATCTAGAGTGGATTGATTTTAGTGAGAAAGCAAAACAATCCAACAAACTGACGAACCAGGCTATACCACAGTGTATTATGGTTGTGTATTAGCCGTATAAAGAGGGAATTATGAGTAGGGCGGGATGTCATCATTCTTACCAGTAAATGTGCATTTCATGTGGAATATGAAAGTGAAAGCATGCTACAATATTACCGAGAGCTGTTTATATGTTAGGAAAATTGAGCGAAATTACCATCTGATCGTATTCATATTTTAATCTTATAATATTTTGTATTGTATTAGTACCTCGAAAGAAAAATCAACATTGATCTGCTTCATAATCTGACTGTAGTCCCAGTGTTGTGCCAAGAAATGCACCCCCTTCATAGACCTTCATTAGCATTCTCAGTCTACATAAAAAAAAAATGTATACATATCAAAGGCCATGAATGATTAAAACGTAGGCTATTATGATTGTTTTGATGGATCAAGCAAGAACAAGAAGTGAAATACATTTTAAAACTAGGTTTACAAATAAATAAACAATAAAAATATTGACTGTGGTATAGACTGATGTAATGAGCCCGTTTCTAAAGCTAGGCATTTTGACGGGTTTTAAACAAACAAAAAACATAAAATTGTTGTAGTTTTCAACTAAACCACACACTAAAAAATTCACTTTAATTAATTTAATCAGTGTTGTGTTTAAATTAAATCTATTTATTTATTTAAATATATATCTTCTATAAGGTAAAGGTTCCATTCATGAAACTCACCTCAGTCACTGTCATTTGTTGTCATAACTCTTAATATTAATTTAAATCAATTTAAGTTAACATATGCACATTTCAGAGGGGGTGCAATTTACGGCAGGGTGCGTTTCTTGGCACAACACTGCTTCATCTGTTATTTCTCTCTTTAATTTAAGTCTACAATGCATAATTCTAGCCAACGTTTCTTTAAATAGATTGATTAATTCAATAGAATAAATCAATGAATAAAAAGCGTATGTATACAATTATGTCTGTTTTTTAACACATTAATTAAAATATTTGGTTAAACAGCTATTAACTATTTTAATTTGAAAATTTTGGCAGGGCAAGTAAAAATCTGAACCACTAGCTCGATCAGGCCAGTAGAAAAAATCCTTATAAATATAAATTTATTTATAAAAATAAAAATAATCGACTGTGTGTTTTAATGTTGCTTATATAGTGTGTATAACCAGTCCTTGACAAACCTCCGGTGGTGTGTGCAATCAATGGTGACTTGGAGCAGGTGAGTGTGTGTGTGTTGCATGACGATCTGTAGTCCGTTTACAAGCAGATGTGTAGTTCATGAGATGTGCGTATGTGTGTCTGTTTACCAGCGATCTCTGGCTGTAGATCGTGGGTGATAGTGACAGCCCAGCTCTACATGAACAGCCCCTTTAAAAATAAATAGGGTTTGAGTTGTTTGAATTACATTACTGCTTGGCATTCAGACAGACCACTTCTCGGGTGGAATAAAATGGATAGCTGAGGGAGCTCCTGAGTCACAGAGCGGCTCAGAGAGCGAAAGAAAAACCAGAACAGCAAGTGGTTTGTTTGTCACATTGTCTATTTGACAATTCATTCGAACAGAAAGCAAGCTATTGATCAGATCCCAGGCCGAAAGCGTATACCTTTGTGCTTTCATATGTTCTCAGAGTGCCAGATGGAGCCTGAAGAACGTCTCAATTGAACTAACAGCAATCACATGAAGCTTTCACCTGCGTAAGCTTATTACATTGATATCAGTTTGGTATTTCACATACAGACTAATTCAGGAATTCTACAGCTTTTTACACAAATCTATGCATTTTAAATTTTAAAGTTGTCATTAAATCTAAATATATTCTTATTTTTATATGTACAGTGGGGGAAATAAGTAATAAACACATCACCATTTTTCTCAGTAAACATATTTCTAAAGGTGTCGTTGACTTGAAATATTCACCGGATGTTGGTAAAAAGAGAAATCCATATATGCAAAGAAAACTAATCTAATTAGTTAACAAATTAAATCATGTGCTATGAAATTGTCATAGGGAAAAAGTATTGAACACATGAAGAAAGGGAGGTGGAGAAAGGCAGTGAAAGCCCAGACAGCAGCTGAAATTTCTCAGTAGTTCATATCAGATGTGACATCTCTCTGGCCCCATTTTCATTTTAAAACGCATAAGCTTTGTTACGGTTACGCCATCCGTCCACACTAAGCCGGAGTTTTCGAGCCCCGAAAACGTAGTGTTTTGGAAACGCTGGAGAGGCCGTTTTCAATCTAAAACGCTGCTGCTTCGCCTCAGTGTGGATGGGGGAAAACAGAGACGTCTGAAAACGGAGGTGTGGCGGCAGAGATTCGCTACTTGATTGGGGCTTTTGGGTCATTGCGTAACCTTCCCTTATTCGTCAAGCCCCTATTACATGACTATAACGCTATCGAAAGAAGGAAGACCAGCCTTTACTGTAAACAACAACATGGACAGAGAAATAGCGTTCATCATTCAACCAGCATTTGTTGACTAACAATAACCAAATGCCGAGCGAGACACATGCTTCCTGTTTATACACGCATGCCCAGAGCGTGTGAATGGTCACGTGATATATGTTTTTGGCGGCGTAGTGTGGACAGAGATATGTTCAGAAATGCTGGGTGAAATGGTAGTGTGGACGTGGACGCCGTTTTAAAACTAAAATGCACTAGTGTAAATGGGGCCTCCGTTACGGATGTGACAGATGTGAAATTGCCGCTTGCGTGACTTTGGTAAATCAAATACTTTTTGAAAACACTGACAGATACATTTTTGAGTATTTCTAAACTACTTTAAAATACTTGCTTACACAAAAAACCTAGAAACGGTTTCGGTATTTTGGTGAAAACTGGAATTGCTCTAATATAGTTTAGTATATTTATCTTCAGCTCACGGCTCTCGATGGTATTTGGTTTTTGACCTTTCACATGAAAACGTTTGGGCACCCCTGATCCAAACCCTTGTTTACTGGTCAAATTTACTACTCTTTTTGTTATTTTTGTGGCTGTTTTTGTAAAAATGAAAAATTAACCTCTTCCTGTCAGGGAAAACCACAATTAATCAAGAATTCGTGATTATATGCTGTCATGACTTTGCAATCAAAATTTTATTATAATTGAAACGTCCATGGGGTAAAAACAGCCCCCCAACATAATGAAAGGGTAGTCATTTTGCCCATAGTTTATTGTTGAGGTTTTTTTTTTTGTAATTCCAAAGCAATTTCACAAAATATGTGTCAAAATAAGATTTGTCACCAAAAATCTTTCCATTTTCTTAAACACGGAGAACACTGTGGCCAAATTAAGTGTCAAAATCACCCCAGACTGGATGAAAACATCCCCAACAGCACAAGGGTTACATTCCGTTTCATGGCGACTTCAAGTAGGTCAAGATGTGTGTGTGTGTGAGCTCTCTGTGTCAGCTGTCCAGTGTATTGATCCTGTATGAGATCTTGGGCCTGTTTTTGCCTTCTCATAATGACGCCAATGCCAAGGACGGTTGAGGCTAAGAGCTTCAGACAGCGTCCTACTTTGACACTCTAATCCACTTATGCAAGTACTGTATGTGTGTGAGCTGAGTGTTTAGCATGAGGTTAAATATGTAGTTGACGTTTATTGCATAATAGGATGGCATTGAGATTAAGAAGCATGCATCAGCATCATTTACCCTGTGTGTGTGTGTGTGTTGAAGTGAAGCATTTGTCTTTTATTCCCTAAGGAGTCCCGGCTGCTTAGCACCGGCTCTCTCACTTCCTCAGAGGGATTAGAACTGCCTTACATACACACACATACACACATGGATGTATCGTAAACGAAGTACATGCCACAACGACAGGAAAAACAAATGAGTTACATGCATAGCAATTAGGAAATGCATTATTTATGTTAACAATGCCGCTGTGAGATGAATTTAACACACTTTATGCTGCATACACACTAGCACAACCACACAACCGGCACTTTAGTCTCAAAAACAGTGATGGAGAAGGTGAAAATGAAGGACAGAGGAGATGATGAAAACAAGTGATCATATTGGAGTAGAAGAAAGTATATCTGATCGTCCTGGTGAGATGAAGAGAGAACGATTTTGATGTAAGTGACAGTCTGGTTTTGCTCAATACCTGCTGCTAGGTGTGTTTGTGTTTGTGTGTGTGTGTTGTTTGAGTTTATTTACAATCTGTATTTTATTGAGGGGTTTTGTAGAGCTCAAATGCGAGAGATTGTAAAGCAAAAGTACTGATAACACTTCACAATACAGGACATAGTTAATTGTATTTGTATTTACCAACACTGACAAACATTATTTATTTATCGTAGTATTTAATCATCTCTGTTAACATTAGTAAATAAAGTTGATCATTGTTAGCTCATGTTAACTCAAGGTGCATTAACTAATGTTTACAGGCACATTGTTGGATTTGTTAATGCCTTTTTGAATGTTGAGCTATGATTAGTAAATGCTGTACACGCGTTGTACATTGTTCATGTTAGTAAATGCGTTAATCACGCAATTCTGTGATATAAATTCACAATTCTGAGAAATAAAGTTGCAGTTGTGTGATATAAAGTCAGAATTCTGAGATAAAAACGTTTCCAGTCTAAGTTATAAAGTCAGAACTCTGAGATATAAAAATGTAATTTTGAGTTATGGCTTAATATCACACAATTCTGAGATATAAAGTCACTATTGCACGATATAAACTCACAATTGGGAGAAAAAAAGTTAAAAAGTCAGAGTTGCAAGTTATAAAAGAGTTTCCTTTTATGACCTCAATGGCCCGTGTTCACTGAGTGGTACAGTTTGGTATGGTACGGGTCACCTTTATCAGGCCCCATTTATACTAGTGCGTTTTAGTTTTAAAACAGCGTTTTAGCATGAAAATGGTCCGCGTCCACACTAGCGTTTCTGAACATATCTCCGTCCACAGTACTCCACCAGAAATGTATATCACGTGACCATTCGTGCACTCTGGGCATGTGCGTTCAAGTATAAACAGGAAGCATGTGTCTCAATCGGCATTTGGTTTTTGTTAGTCAACAAACGCTGGTTGAACGATGAACGTGATGGCAAAGAAAGCAAGAGAGGTCTTTTTGTGGACAGACAACGAGGTCGAGCTGTTGTAAAAAAGGCAGAGTTTAACTGCACAATGGCGCCTAAAATAGACAAAAGTGCAAACAACGCTCCCATTTCTGTGTCCATGTTGATGTTTACAGTGAAGGCTGGTCTTCCAGAGGCATTATAGTCATGTGATAGGGGCTTGACGAATAAGGGAAGGATACCCAATGACCCAAAAGGCCCAATCAAGTAGCGAATCTCAGCAGCCCTGCCTCAGTTTTCAGATGTCTCCGTTTTCCCCCATCCATACTAAGACGGAGCAGCAGTGTTTTAGATTGAAAATGGCCTCTCCAACGTTTCCAAAACGCTTAGTTTTCCGGGCTCGAAAACTCCGGCGTAGTGTGGACGGATGGTGTAACCGTAGCAACTTATGCGTTTTAAAACGAAAACGCATTAGTGTAAACTGGGCCTCATAAATCAATAATATAAAGTAAAAACATAACCATCACTAGAGATGTTATCTGAAACTGATATGCTGAATATTTCATCCGCCCAATTAGGGCTGGGCCAATAAATGATATGATATCACATCATGATAAAATTGGTGTCAGCAACAATGATAAGCTCCGGACTTTTTTACTCTTTATTGATCTAAGAGCCAATCACCCAGCAGAAATGTGCAACAATGAGAATCTAAAAGTGTGTTGATATTAGAGATGCACCGAATTTCCGAAAAATTATCAGCCGACAATGTTATGCCATTTAACGGACCCTATAATTTTTGTGGCTTCAGTCATTGTTGGGGTACTCTTTTTAAATCTGGAAGCATTAACAACTTATATCGAAATACATATTGGTATCGTTCAAAATTGAAAATAGTAATGGAGATTGCATTTTTGCCATATCGTCCAGCCCTACGTCCAATGATTTATTATAGCGTTTTTAATAATATCCCCAAAGAAAAACAGAAGAATTATTTCTCATTTCATTCTCCTTGTTTTTATAGCTCACAACAATACATTCATTCATTCTTTGTACATAAAGTAAGCCAAAGTAGGCTTTCTCAGTCTGCTTTCTTCTGCTTACATGAGGCGATGTACTGGCAACAGTTTAAACAAAGGTGTGCACATTGGCTTTGTTTTAGGTTCGTTTCCATTAGTGATGTGCCCTCCCTGTCGTAATACTCAAAAACAGGTCTCAGCGCTAATGCTAACTCCAGGGCTAACAGGATTAGCCTTTTAGCTTTACAGTGACCTAACCTACTCCACTGACAACGACACACATACTCATTCTTCATCTGTGCTTGCTAACTAGCTTTTGGCCTGAGGTAACCTGAAGAATAAGGGAATATCCTATGTCCTGTTCTGTTTTATTCAATCTAGTCTGTTAAGTACGGAAGTAAGAGGCCATGCATTAAAATATTTTTTCTCTCTTGTTATGTCGTGATCATGACTTAATTATCTCGTGATCTCAACATAACAAAAAGTTCTGCTTATTCTCAAACTTAACTGCACATCTCTTACCATTTCTCTGGTCAGCCACAAACCATTTAAACGGCACCTTTCTAGCATCATTATAACCGTGCAGACGTCCCGGTCCTTCAAGCTGACTGGCAGTGAAACTGACCATACTCTCAGGGTCGCTATATCTTCGACGATAAAGACGGAGAGCCGAAAGCCTCCTTCTCAAGTGTCAGACACTGAAATAGAAATTGTCAATCACTGAAAGGCATAGAACGATCTCAGTTTGACTCAGTCCCTGGTCAAAATAAAAGCTAATGTGTTTGTCCATGATGTTTCATAGGCGTTTGCTTACGGGAGTCAGAACAAGCAGAATTTTTTGTTATACATAACCACTTTTTGTAATGTCAAAATCACGAGAAAACTAGTTGTTATGTCGAGATCACAAGATAATTAAGTTGTGATCATGACATAAGAGAGAAAAAATATTCTAATGCATGACCTCTAAAGACTTCCGTAGTTAAGTCCTAAAAAAGCTGAGAACTCTTTAATACCTCAATTGCTCCTTCCAGTTAATGTGAAAATGTTGCTTATGTTTATAATCTGATGTATTCTGAATGAAATTGAAACAAAGTAGAGTAATTAAGCTATTTTTAAGTGAGATTTATTTATAAACTATTTTTTGCTTATGATTGAACACAGCTGGTACGACATCAGCTCAGAATATTGCACCAATCATACGAATCCTGACACACTATAAATCCCCAGAGCTTTCTACTCCAGTCATCTTCGTCTTGAAGAATCCCCCCTTCCACCCCAACTCCTCCCCTTCTCTGATAGGGCGGCACGGTGGCCCAGTGGTTAGCACTGTTGCCTCACAGCAAGAACGCCACTGGTTCGGCCTCTCTCCGAGCTAGTCGGCATTTCTGTGCGGAGTTTGCATGTTCTCCCCGTGTTCGCGTGGGTTTTCCCCGGGTTCTCCGGTTTCCTCCCACCATCCAAAAAACATACAACATAAGTAAATCGACTACTCTTGAGTAGCATCCTAAGGCAACCTAGCCAGATATATCTCAGCACATTCACAAGCGGGGAGAGTTCTCGAGACTTACCTGAGCTCAAACTCTCCTCTCGCCTTTTAAACGGGAAGGAGCCCCGGGCTTAAGGATATTCTGAGCTCAGGGCTCTCTCCCGGGACAGCATGCCAAACTAGCTTTATTATCAATCATCAGCTAAGCTTTCTTCTTAATACTGGTCATAACAGTACAGACATCTAATAAAAAAGTTTCTTAAAATGAAACGTAGCTCAATTATTACACTCTCCAGATCTTTAAACCTGTCAGTGATCTCTTCTGAGACTTTTTAATATATATATTTGAAAGAAGTGTGTGTGTGTGTGTGAGCAAGAAAGATGAGAGCGTTGAGTTCTGGTGATGCTCAGTGGACGAATGAGCGATTGAAGAAAGGGAAGTGCAACATAGCGAAAAATCTGGATATAATTGAGAGCAAAATAAAGGTCAAGCAGAAACGCGAAGAGAAGAAAGAGAAGACGGAGAAGGGAGAAAATCAAATTTTGGGGTTCAGTTGTTACTTTAGAGTTTATAAAAGGTAAAGATTATTGCATTTCTTTGTGGTGGAAGTACTGCGAGACCGATAACAGATATGCTGCGTTTCCAGGAGGACACATTCCTTTCCCCCTCATGAAACTGTAGCATCCAGACTATTCTTAAACACTGAAACACCTGTCTCTTGCTATTGTAGTGCTCTATTAAAATGCAGAGAACTACATATTCAGTCCTATTTTTATGGTCAGTTTGTTTGTTCTTCAGAGCAATGTAAACATTCAATCTGTGGCTTATTCAAATATACACTCAAGATAAATAGTGAAGACTCTACTGTTGTTAAAATAACAAAACCAGGAGACTCGAAACAAGCAGAAGAATTCCTTTATTGAGAGGTGTTGGTTAATCTACAGTCCACGAGTCTGCAGTCCATATATATATATATATATATATATATATATATATATATATATATATATATATATATATTCAAAATGTTTATTTATATTTCTAAATTAATTTTTTTTTAATCTAAAATAAAAATTAAAATCTAAAATCTAAAATCTAAATACAAATTATATACAAATATGTATGCAAATATTTCATTTTTTATATAGGTTCCAGCACAAATACAATTCCCTAAAATATTGACATATCTTTTTTATTTATCAATATTTTATGGCCCTACACTAGACAGTCGTAACTCAGACAGAGGGTAAAAATCCATTTCCTTTAAAACCATTATGTATTTTTGTAATATCAAAAGTGTGTGCGTGTGTGTGTGTTTGAAAGCGAGTGGCTGTGAGAGGCAGACAGTATTTGTGAGAGCACAGCGAGGGTAATCCTGTTATCTGGAGAGGAGAGCAGGCTATGATTTCTGTTGTGCTATTTGAGAGCTTTTAACTACACATCTCATGATCCACTATTGGTTTACTGTAATGGAATCTCAGGGCTCGCTTTTCTTTTACATTAAGTTGGTGTTCGTTTATTCTTCCAAACGACCATTTGATGGAAGTGAGGTTCAGAAATAGCCCTCATTAATATTGCACTGTTAAACACAAAATGCGCTACTGTATATAATATGTGGGCAGATTTAAAGGGCGAAAGCATGCAGTGCCAGGGGATTCAGTTTGTGCCAGTAGGAGGTGCTTTTCCTGCCGATGTGGCATTGTGGGGTTTGGGGTCACCATGGTACTGTGAGTCAGTTAGACAGGATAATTACTGAGCACGCTCCGAGGTTTGAAACAATCGACCAATCAAAGGGCCGAAAGATCCCTCATGCCATCAATTTTCTCTAACAAAAAGACCCCCCCTCCCCTCCCCTGCCACTCTTTATTTTTCAAGCTGCATTGTTTTTGTGTGGGCTCATTGTCCTGTAAACTGGGTCATTTTACAGTCTTTTCTGCAGTGTTCAGTGTTGCACGATCTTTCAGAAATAATTGTAATATTCTGATTTGTGTCTCAGTTATTATAAATGACGACTGCTGTTCAATTATTAATAATGGCTCTTATTTTTAGCAACGCTGATAGCATATTTTGCTTTGTGAAAGTTTTATGTGGAATCTGATCTTTTGGTTTCTTTGAATAGAAAGTTTAAAAGAAAGGCTTTCTTAGTCATTGCGTTATACGCGAGGCGTTCCATGTCCAATGAAACAATTCTCTTTAATTTCAGATTTATTGATAGGAAAAAAGCCTTAATATTAAATTTCATGGATGTAAATTTTTGGGTGATCAACAGTTTTTATGATTTAAAGCCTAATTAAAAGTAAAAATAGCTTTATAAAGAAGCAGCGTATGGTTTTGACACCATTGCTATTTATTTTAGTCAAATCTGTAGTTGATCATTGTCCACGTTCCATTAGTATTCCATTATAATTTAAATTAGGAGTTAATTAAGAGTTTAATGAAATGAACGACACAATTCTTTGAGTTTTATTTGTGATAACTGAATTGTTTTATGTTCAATCCACTTAAATTTGTTAAAAATAATCAATTAACTTAATTTCCTCATGTTTTCCCAACACAAATCGATTGTGTGGAAACCAGCATTTTTTACAGCGTACATATCGCACATACAGTATGTATACAATAAATTGGGAAAATGCTTATTTATATTTATTAATTAAATATGTATATCTAATACAAATTATATATAAAAATGTATGCAAATATTTTCATTATATACAGTGAGAACACACATTATATAAATACAAACCTTTGTATGTGTTACAATAATTAGATTAATTACATTAATTAGATTACATTAATCACAATTGATCGGTTGACAGCACTATATTCCATACTGATAGATTCAGTTAAAAAATGGGGAAAGGCACTTTTTCTTCTCTCCCCACTTCAACTTTGCACGTGTCTCATATCTCAGCAACTTTTTAGATTGTTTCTTTTTTATGCATTTTCTCCCTAAATGAACCGTTAACAACTAAAAATAAGTGTACCAACAAGCAAAGATAAACAAGCAGATTCTAAAAGATTTCTAGATATTAAACATTATGGTGTTGCAAACTTTAGGAAAAAAACACAAGAAGTGATTCCTAACTCATATTTCAGCAACAGATTTTACTAATAGATGTAATCTTTCTGCAGAAAGTAACATAATTGTTCTGTCAAAAATCATTTCTACTCTGGTCTTATGTAATAATTTCATCACTATTTCATCACTTTACAAACCAAACTTAGAGCTGTGAACCTCGGGTTAAGTTGAAACAGAATGACTCAACACTAAAAAATATCCTAGTTATTGTCAATAATTTAACTGTTTTTTTCCAGTTTGGAAAAGAAAAAGTAACTTTTTATGTGTGTGTTCACAATCACAAGTGTATATACACTACCTGACAAAAGTTTTAACAACAACAAATAATAGCTTGACTTCTAGTTGATCATTAGGTATCAGAAGTAGCTTATATAAAAGGCAAAGGCCTCTAGATTAAACTTATTTTACCTAAAAAAAATATGGTCATGCCTTGATTTTTAATTAGGACAGTAAGGTCTGACTTTACTCAGACAAAAGTCTTAGATAGATAGAATATAAAGTCATGCTGCAGTGGAAACAGAATGAATATTGTGTATGGCTCCCATGAGCTTGGAGGA
Organism: Danio albolineatus; assembly: GCA_903798035.1. Classification (NCBI taxonomy): domain Eukaryota; kingdom Metazoa; phylum Chordata; class Actinopteri; order Cypriniformes; family Danionidae; genus Danio; species Danio albolineatus. The sequence continues at coordinate 452,608 of CAIGQQ010033860.1, forward strand.
CTGCATCCATACATCTCTGCAATGACTCAAATAACTTATTAATAAAGTCATCTGGAATGGCAAAGAAAGCGTTCTTGCAGGACTCCCAGAGTTCATCAAGATTCTTTGGATTCATCTTCAACGCCTCCTCCTCCATCTTATCCCAGACATGCTCAATAATGTTCATATCTGGTGACTGGGCTGGCCAATTGACCTTCTTTGCTTTCAGGAGCTTTGATTTGGAGACTGAAGTATGAGAAGGAGCGCTATCCTGCTGGAGAATTTGCCCTCTCCTGAGGTTTGTAATGTAATGGGCAGCACTAATGTCTTGATACCTCAGGCTGTTGATGTTGCCATCCACTTTGCAGATCTCTCGCACGCCCCCATAATACAACCCCAAACCATGACTTTTCCTTCATCAACCTTGACTGATTTTTGTAGTATTTGTGATAAGGATGCAGTTCAACAGATGATTCATCTGAAAAATCTACCTTCTGCCACTTTTCCAAATGATGAACTAGAAGTCAACTTATTATTTGTTGCTCTTACAACCAAGATCAACGGCAAGACTTTTGTCAGGTAGTGTGTACAGTATATGAGGCGTAAATCAATAGAGAACAGTATGGATTGTGAGCAGAGATATGGTTGAGCAAATCCAGCGAGTAGAGCGAGGTGTCACTCGTGAGCCAGTGGATTAGTGTGCATGTGTTCAATAATGTGTTTGTTAGAGAGAGAGAGAGACCAGTGCTCAGTCTGACAGACCCATAGAGGCATCTTATCATCTGTAGACAGATGCTCCATCCAGTCCAGCTATTCTCTAACTCTTCCTGTTTCATCAGTTACCACCTCAACTCTTTTACCCACTCTCTGCTCTCTCTCTTTTTTCATAATGTTCTCTACTGATTAAAACTAAATTCTTGCTTAAAAAGAACCCCATTTTGTTTATTTTGGCACGAGTCTAAAAGGAAATCTGGTTTGAGTTAAATGTCTGATCCAACATGCTCGGCAGTTTTATCTAACTTCAATTTTGCCATGAATGTTTTGTTTGTCTTTTATTAGCCCTCCTGAATTATTAGCCACCCTGTATATTTTTCCCCAAAATTATTTTTGACGGAAATAATTTTTTAACATATTTCTAATCATAATAGTTTTAATATTTTATTTCTAATAAGTCTATATAATAAATAAATTTCTAATAGCCAAAATAAAATAAATAAGACTTTCTCCAGAAGAAAAAATGTTATTGGAAATACTGTGAAAAATTCCTTGCTCTGTTAAACATCATTTGCGAAATATAAAAAAAGGTAATTCACAGGAGGGTTAATATTTTTGACTTCAACATTATATTAAGTGTTAAGTTTTGAGTGAACCATTAATTTAAGATGGAGGCAGAGCAGGAGAAGCTGTGAAATCTGTCTATTCATGCTAAAGAAATACGCAGATCAATTTTTTCATTTGATAAAGTGATAAATGATGCGCTGTGTTCATCCTCCTCTCTGTAATCTCCTCCTGTTTGGCTCACATCCACATCCAATCCTCAAACAGGGGTCCTCACCTCTCTGTAGAGCTTCAACATCTGTTCTCTGGTCAGTTGGCTTTTCTGTGCCCTTTAAAAGTGAAATACAGAACTGATTCCAGGTCAGTCACAGCATAAAATGACAGCAGCGAACTACAGGAGACTAGCAGTCCCAGCATCAGATGCACGCCAGAAGACCTCCAACAGTCCCTTCACTGATGCAAGCCTTAAACGCAGACCCATTGTTTCAGGTTGGCAAGCACTAATCTGATTGGCTAGCTTGTGCACTGGTTTCTATTAGATTACCAGGAAACAACTGATAAAAGTGATTAAATGCTACAGACGGGTTCAGGTACTTATTACTGTATATTTTGTTATAGATTTTCTTCACATCTGTACTCAAGATATATCAAGATATATACTGCAATATTTTTTGAAAGAAGACTTTTATGCCCACAAAGACACTAGCAAAAACACTAATAAAATTGTTCAAAATATAAAACTTTGTAAATAATGATTCTATATGCAATTTAAAAACGTTTTCTTTTAATAATAATAATAATATTAATAATAATAATAATAATAATTCTTTACATTTATATAGCGCTTTTCTAGACACTCAAAGCGCTTTACACAATGGGGGGATCTCCTCATCCACCACCAGTGTGCAGCATCCACCTGGATGACGTGACGGCAGCCATATTGCGCCAGACCGCACACCACACACCAACTGATTAATGAAGTGAATTGATGAAGCCAATTATGATATGGGGATGTTTTGGAGGCCATGATGGACCAATGGGCAGATCTGGCCAGGATGCCGGGGTTAAACCCCTAATCTTTTTGAAGAACATCCTGGGATTTTTAACAACCTTTTTTAACGAGAGTCAGGACCTCAGTTTAACGTCTCATCCCAAAGACGGCGCTCACTGAGCAGTATAGAGTCCCCTTCACTATACTGGGGCGTCAGGACCCACACAGACCTTATGTTGAGTGCCCCCTGTTGGCCTCATTGACACCACTTCTGGCACCACTTCAGTGGGTGACCATGTGAGAGTTGCAGAGAGCTAGCTGCCTTTGAATTATAGTTTTAAAATGTAATTATTCCTGCAATGCAAAGCTAAAATTTTTTTTTAAAGTTTTAAAAGTTCTTGTTTAGTTTATTTGTAAAAAGTATTTTCTTCTGAAATTATTTGAAAAAATAAATAAATAAAATTATATATAAATTATATCTCTTGTGTATGTTGTAGTGCTGTATTTACACCACACTAATCTGGTAGTGTTTGCTTTGCTTTGTCTTTTTGTGTGTTCATTATTGTGATATCCCGATAACAGAGAAATACTGGGAAATCTCTGTAGACTGATGGCATTTCATGCCGTTCAGCCATATAATATTGAAATGTGAGCAAAATCACTTGTTTTGTCATCATTTTAGACATTATGCTAGAGAATCATTCAAACACTAGCTCTAAAGTGACGTTGGTGAAGTGCAGTAGCAACGGTTTCTGCTGTTCTGACATCAGCTCCAGATGTGTACAGGATGAACAGCGGAAGAAAGTAGTTCCTCTTACGAAAGTGTTTTTGAAACTTTCCATGTTTGATTTTCTTTTTTATATACATGATTATTAGGAGAAATGGTCGTGCCCAACTAAGCCTGGTTTCTCTCGAGGTTTTTTAATTCTTCACTTTCGCCAAATGGTTTTCCTCGCCACTGGCTCGCATGGTTTGGGACCAGTAGAGCTGTGCGTCGATGGATTTGCTCGAGTGTTTGGACTCTCAGTAGTGAATATTAAACCACACTGAACTGAACTTCAACACTGAAAACTGGATTGACACTGTCTTATTTTACTTTAACCTTCTATGTGAAGCTGCTTTGACACAATCTACATTGTAAAAGCGCTATAGAAATAAAGGTGAATTTAATTTAATTGAATTATGTCATCTAACTGTTGTATAATTGCAATATCACACAAGTAGCAGTGCGATATGTCTGTATATTGAAACTAAGACACTCGGCCTGATGTTTTATGTTGGTAATTCAGAACTAAACTTCCTGTCTAAATGGTTAGGTTTGGATCAAAGTTGGAAGTATATTATTTTTCAGATATTTCCTTTTCAGCTTTGTCCTTTTATTAATCTGGGGTCGCCACGGCGGAATGAACTGCCAACTTATCCATACCCTTCCAGCTGCAACCCATCACTGTGTATATTTGTGTTTTATTTCACGTATTGTGTTATTCTTATGGCTCCCAGTACAGTAACTGCTGTATACACAATCTGCCGACTAGAATAGACTTTTATTTTAAGGTTCAAGGTCTGGCTACTCTAGATTATGTGACGGGATGCATTCAGTGTGTGTGTGTGATGTCAACGTGTGTTGATGTCATCATGTCAGAAGAGTTAATTCTCTCTTTCCAGTTATAATAGGATTGAGCATGTAAGCCTTCTGCAGCGTTGGAGAAAATAGATTTGTGTATTCATCCCATAAGCCAGAGTGAGTTAAAGCGAATGAATCACAATGCTAACATTATCATTTCCAACTACTTAGCAAATACCTGGAAAAGAGATAAAAAATATATATTCCCCATTTATTTTATAGGCCTGCGTTGATCATTTTACCTACAAGCCGATTAAAGAGCCCCTATTATGGGTTTTTGAAAATGAGCTTGTATGCAGTGTGTAACACAGTTCTAAGTGAAGTGAAATGTCCAGCTAAGGCTTAAATCTGAAAGTGCACAGTTTAAAACTATGGATTCATTTATAAAAGAGTCGACTCATAGTTCTTCAAACGAATCGCCGTGCTTACGAGTCTTTAGCTGTTTCGGCATGACGTGAACACGAAACATAAGCCCCGCCCATTTGTGCGTGCGCAGACCGGGGAAGATTCGAAACCCCCAACCCCGCCCACAAACAACAGCGGCGAGCAAAGGTTGCCAGATTGGGTGGTTTTGAATTTGATTGTGCAGTTAAGACCTTTTGAATAGGGTTTGGACTGGAATCAGTCAGCTACATCTGGCAACACAGAGAAGAGCACTGTGCTCAGCTGGATATTATTTGAAGTGTGCAGATGAACCAGAGATGAGTCTGTGAAGAGACAATGGTTGAGGTTTATTTTTGCAGAAATGCCTCAGCATTATAGCCCAGCTTTGTGCTGTGTTCTGTCTGAGGAGTGCTTCTGCAATCTACACGCTTACAACAGGGGATTCGTCGACCGAAATGACTATTGATGTATGCAGGGGCGGACTGGCCATAGGAAGCACAGGTACATTTCCCGGTGGCCTGACAGTGAATCTGGCCTGCAATCCAACAAGTGTGAGTAAGTGTGATTAAAACGGCTGCCTCATTGTTTTCTCCAGCTTGTAAATGATGCATTTGATTGTGTTTTGTAACTTGTAACCGCTTGTAGTGTATCTGGTTAACTTGTATTCTCATATCGTGTCTAAAAGCACGTTGTAAACGTGACGCATGTTGCTTTGTTTACGGATTAAAATGCGTTTGTGACATGCGTTTCACTGCTGTTTGTCGTTGCTATGGCTACATCAGCTCTCCTACACACATGCGACGGTCCTGTTTCATAATGGTTCAGCTTTTGCCACTGTGTGTGCATGTGTGTCGCTGTTTTTACTTCTGGTTAAGAATAGAGTGATATGCTGGGAGACCCGGGGGTTAGTTTCGGAGGTGAGGTGTCTGAAATACGGGCGACTCCCGGGAAAAACGAGTGTTGGCAGATATGCTCATGCACACACTATGACTACTTCAATATTGATAAGCCGTGGTGGGCATGCTCTCGCGCTGAACGATGTCGACCAATCGCAACAGACTGGGTCATCGGTCCAATCAGCGCAGTTTAGCATCGCGCTAAGGAGGGGTTTTGGAAAATGAATCGCTGAACAACTCGTATAGGAGTCGCTGGGATAATGAGGTAAAAATAAATGCATATTATAATACAATGAAAGTGTTTTTTGACCATGCATGCATATTAGCCTGCTGTTGGAGACCCCTAAATGCCATATTTTTGGAATATAAACACTAGTTTTTCCTGTGGCGAAGCAGACACACAGAGCATATGGTATTCTGAGTCTGTCTGCAGTTGCACACACACATACACACTCAAACTCTGCAGAAAATCATCTTCATTTAATCCTTCATTCAATGTAGAAACACACACACACATACACATATATACGCACACACTTACTTGCAGCTCAATTTCATGGGTTTGGAGACCAAGAATGGCTGCTGTTTAGCCTCACTGATTCATGTAGAGCAATTCACAGCAGGGAAGATAGAGACAAGCAGAAATTAAACATGTATATGTATTGGTTATGATAAGCTGCAACTGTCTCTGGTGCTGGTGTAATTCCTGAAGTGTGAACGCTGCTTATGTGTTCAGAGAAAAGTACAGGGCAGGACGTTGTAGTCATAAAACCTACAGAGTGAGCTTTGTGTATTAACATCCAAATGGAATAGTTTTAAGTCAGAATTGTTATTTAATTGGACTGCCTCAATGTGAGTAAAAGGGTTCAACATCGGCAGAGAGATGTCTTGAAGGATGTTCATGCTGCGGTTTTCCTTTTGCTTTCGAGCTTCATGCACTCCGCAACTTTATTAAACCTGATGATCATAGTGTTACAAATGATCCATGATTAGAGAATGAGAGCTTATTTGATTAATGAGCTAGAAGTAGTGCAGAATGTGTTATTATAAGTAGAGGTGCTTGATTAGGGGGAAAATAGTAATCATTATTTTTGTCAGAACTGTAATTATGATTATTTAAAATGATTATGAGGGGCGACACGGTGGCGCAGTAGATAGTGCTGTCGCCTCACAGCAAGAAGGTTGCTGGTTTGAGCCTAGGCTGTGTCAGTTGGCATTTCTGTGTGGAGTTTGCATGTTCTCCCCGTGTTCGCATGGGTTTCCTACGGGTGCTCCGGTTTCCCCCACAAGTCCAAAGACATGCGGTACAGGTGAATTGGGTAAGCTAAATTGCTGCGTGGGCATCTGCTGCGTAAAACAAATGCTGGATAAGTTGGCGGTTCATTCCGCTGTGGCAACCATGGATTGGTGAAGGGACTAAGCCGACAAGAAAATTAATGAATGAATGAAAATGATTATGAGTGGAAGATTTTTTTTTTGATAGATCTTTTTAAAGATACAAACTTACGAACAAATAAAAAGTTCTCAAAATAATTGCAAATTATAAAAAAAAATACAATAGGATAAATATATACAAATGAAAGAATTTAAAGGGATAGTTCACTCAAAAATGTAAGTTTACACTTAACGGGCTACAAATTTTTATGAGTTTCTGTCTTTGCTGAACACAAAAGAAGATATTTTGGCTGTGGGGGAAACCGGAGCACCCAGAGGAAACCCAATCCAACACAGGGAGAACATGCAAACTCCACACAGAAATGCCAACTGGTCCAGCCGGGATTCGAATCAGTGACCTTCTTGCTTTTAAGCTTGTCACTGTGTCGTCCTTATATTCTTTCTTGAATATATATTCAAGAGAGAATAGTAATATGTTTTGATAATGTCAGAAATAATTCAGTAAGCATTTTTCTTTGCAGCTATATACTTTCTTAACTGATGTTTTCTTACTCTGGTAATGGTATATTTGAGCAATTCCATGTTTTATGTTTTCACCAAAATAGAGAAACTGTTTCTAATTTTTTTTGTGTGTAAGCAAGTATTTTGCAGTACTTTAAAAATGCTCAAAAAAATTTCTGTTAGAGTTTTCAAACTATTACTGTATATTTGATTTACCAAAGTCACACAAATGGCAATTTGACATTGGTAACATTCATAATGAAAAAGTGTCACATCCATAACGAAGCTTTTCCCTCATAAATGCAAAAATGTAAAATAAAATAAAATCAATCATGTTTGTACAGAGCGACTCTTATCCCTTTAACATAACATAATTATCATTATTTCTTTTGGATTGTGCAGTTTAATTCAAAGAATTTCTACACGGTCTGTTGTATACTGTAAATTCACAGATTTTTTTTTTTACTTTTTATTTAAGATTTTTCAATATATTTTTTACAGAACAGCCCCTTCCCCAACAATTTAACCCCTTACAGATAGGGGAATACATAAAAAAAATAATAACAAAATTAAAATGAAAAAAATTTTTAAAAAATAAATAAAAAGGTACTGCCATCATAATTACTTTTCAAATGTCAAAAACATTTGTACATCAAGTTGCATTGTTTTACATTGTATTTGTCTCAAATTACAGTGGTGATAGGTTAAGTAACCTCTAAATATACATATCTAAATATGTTGTAATACTTTTCCACCTCTTCAGAAAAATCTTCATTTGTAGACATGTCGTCATTATTTCCATTATATAGACCTGTTTTAGTCTCTGAATCCACTGAGCCGCCTTTGAAGAACCTTCTTCCATCCAATGCACTGTTATCATTTTTTTTGCAACCAGTAATAATATCTTTAGGATAAATTTTGTTTTATCATTTTACATTCCTTGGGGCAGTGCTCCCAGTCAGCATATAACTGGATCTAGGGGTATTTCAACTCACAGATTTTTTTTTGGTCTCATCCATAAGGCGTGTTGATTTTCTTCATTTAAAATATAAAAAATGTTTACAGATTGACGTTTTTTTCATTCCCATAACTCTGTGGTTAGTAGTTTTGGAAAATATAAACAATAAAATTTTAATGTGTACTTTCTATGTGAATTTATGTTTTGAGATTTTACTGCAAACGTCACACTCATAACGCTGGAATTGCTCATTTATTTTGTTACTTTGAGGAAAGCACACAGTATATTTACATGTTCATCTAAATGCTGTCGTTAGCAGCATGGTTGATATAAGTTTACCTGCTTTAATTGAAAATGAAGATTGAAAAAACTAATAATAATTCACCATGAGTAAATCAGTGCCTTGAATGCAGTGTAGCAAATCCAAAATGTACGATCATAAATGTGTAAAAAAGTGTAATATAGACATTTTCAAACAAAAAAAGGCCACTTTAATGTAAAAAGAACCACATTAAAATGCATGCATTATAATGCCAGACAGGGAAAGAAGCTGATGAGTGCACATAGGAATGAGATAAAACAAATATACAGAAACGTGAACGAGAGAGAAAACAATGTGATGTAGTGGAATCGGTTGGTGTGAAAGACATTAAAACCTCATAAGCTTTTGAATTGGAAGTTTATGGAGCAGAAATTGAAGTTTAAGAGAAGTGGGCCGTCCAAATGCACAGCATATGTTCATCACAACCGTTCATCCTGTCGCTATATTTTCACATTTTACTAAAATAGGTTTATATGATAATAAAATAGGTATGATAGAAAAAATAATAATATGAACCATTGCTATAATTTCTTGAATTGAAATGACTTCTAGCATTTCTTAGCTGAGCTATTTCACTGTTTGTATTATTAAGTGAAAGGATGGTAGTTAGCATATACTTCTTAATATTCAGTGGAAGAAACAGACTGATACAGGCCACAGCAATTTCACTTTCCCCTGAGCTCATCTCAAATGGCCTCAAACCACTGTGAGTGCATGTACTGCGGTTCGTTTTTGGAGATTGTAAGGACATCTACAGTGTCACTGGTTGAGTGAATGACAGCTAGCTTTGCTCTGTTTTTACCAGGCAGATGTGAAAATGCTCTTTTACCTGTCAGAGAGAGTTTTTGCTCTGTACATCAAAACAGAGCTGCATTATTTAAACCGAAAGGCACTGCAACAGATCGCCACAAGCCTTTTTTTGGTGTCACACCTCCTGTATTAAACCCAAAAGGAGCGTTTGCAGCAGGGTGTGTGCAAAAACATAATAATTTAGTATGCATTACATTAAAGGCAGTTCAGCTGCTGGTCCCGCCCACTTTGCAGAAAGGGCGGAGCTTTACAGCTTGTGCCTCAGATACTCTGTATACAAAAATCTGCATGCAATTGATAGCTTAGTCAGTGAATACACAAATTGTACACAGAAAGGAATTGCTCAGACATCAAATATACACAAGACAATGTGAAAATGGCACAAACATTACTCAGATTCATATAATGTTGGTAGACAAGTTATTTTACCATTCATACCTTGTTAACAGTCCGTATGTCTGGCAGCCTTTTATCATATATAATGTAATGTTAAACTTTTAGAATATTACAATGCTATGTATTTATATTGCTTTTTTACCTGTCAGAGAAAGTTTTGGATCTGTACACCAAAATAGACACAAATTAGTGTTAATTTTGACAGCAATTTTTGATTTATAACGTCATATATCATTATAGTTTTATCAGACAGACACCTGTATGGAAGATGATGCAATCACATCCTGCGACTACTGGTGGATCCCTTACTTTTCAATTGTGGGTGTGTGTTTTGCACACATCACTCACAATTTTTTCTCATTTTAGTTGTATGTATGTATATTTTTATTGTAGTTGTCATCATCATCATTTAATTTTAATTAGTTTTCGTCCTGTTTTTGTTGGTAGAAGCTTGTTCGTCGCAAAAATGAAGACAACATTTTTTTCGGCAACCAAATTAACATTGACACAAACATCATTTAAATTTACAGTGTTCACTGTAAAACATGCTGGGTACCGTTTTACCGTTCATAGCTTATTTACATGTATCGTCCATATATCTGGCAACCATTTATTACATTTAATGTTATGTTAAACTATTAGAATGTAGATTTCTATGTGTATATATGTATGTGAAAATGCTCTGTTACCTTAAATTTTGGCTCTGTACATCAAAATAGACACAAACCAGTGTTAATTTTGACAGCAATATTTGATTTATAAAGCTGTATTATTATAGTTTTATCAGACAGACACCCATACGGAAAATGATGTAATCACATCCTGTGTCTACTGGTGGATCCTTTACTTTTCAAATGTGGGTGTGTGTTTTGCATCCCACACCAAGACTAATTCTGATTGAGGGATGTTTTGGGAAAATATCCACTCACTTTTTGTCTCGTTTTATTTAGTCAACGAAAATGTATTTTTTATTATAGTTGTTGTCATCATCACTTCATTTTAATTTAGTTTTCGTCTCGTTTTTGTTGGTAGAAACTTTTTTTCAAAAATTTTCAACCAAGTTAACACGGACACAAACATGACTCAAATTCACACAATGTTCACTGTACAAAACGATGGGTTCCACACAATTGATTTGTGTTAGTACAACATGAAGGACTTAAGTATACATCTTATTAGTTTTCACAAATTTAAGTGGATCGAACATAAAACAGGTAAGTTGTCCCCAAAAAACTCCAAAAACAAAAAATCTCAACTTGTTTTAAATAGGTAGTTTGAACAAAGTAAAGTTGTTTTACAGACTATAGCTAATTAAAGGGCCATGAACCATTTCCCTGCCTCTGAAGAAACATAAACAAAGAACACTCACTTACCAACTCCGTAGAGGCAAGACAATCAACACGATCTGGAACGGCATCTTTTTTTTTTAAAGAAAACGAGTGGCAAATCCGGATTCCAGATGCGAAAGTTCTTGGGTAAAAAATATTCCTTATAAACATATTGTCGCGTGTTAGCAGACCACTGTAATCCACACGTGATCGGTGTTCTCTCATAGCAGGAAATGGAAACAAAACCTTCCTTACGTTTCTAAGCGCACCACTGACAACCCATATCTCCAAACAATTCTTCTTCCACTTGTTTTAATTAGGGTTGGCAACACAACGTAGCATCTCTCTGCCGTCTGAATGCTGTCACAGGTAAACACAGTCTTCGAAGCTATCATATGTATTAATGAAGTTGCTCCTCATTCACAATAGAGCGCGCTGATTGGTTCGAACCAAGTCTATCTCATGAATTAATGTTGAAAGAGCAAAGGTGTCATGTCGTACCCAGTACAGCCAGTCCATATGCTAAAATTTACACAAGGATCTCATGGCTGTGACGTAGCTTCAAAATTTATTTTCAAACAGGATGAACGAATGTCTTGAAATAACGCAAAAACATCAAATTTTTACAATTTAGTGAAATATATGCATCCTACTAGTGTTTTTAGGAGCGTGGGACACATATATGACTGTCAACATCTGAAAACATGTGCTTTGGTGCTTCGTTACCCTTTAAGAGTCCATATGTCCGGCAGCCATTTATCATATTTAATGTTACGCTAAACCAGGGGTGTCCAAATTCGGTCCCAGGGGGCGGGTGTCCTGCAGACTTTAGCTCCAACTTGCCTCGACACACCTGCAAAGATGTTTCTAGAAAGCCTAGTAAGAGCTTGATTAGCTAGCCCAGATGTGTCTGATTGGGGTCGGAACTAAACTTTGCAGGACACCGGCCCTCCAGGACCGAGCTTGGACATCCCTACGCTAAACCATTAAAATATTAAATTGGTATGAATTAATACAATAGCTTGAACAGGTTTAAGTGTTTTTATTTATGTTTGTAAGAATGAAAAAAATTCCCTTTTACTTGTCAGAGAAAGTTTTGGCTCTGTACGTCAAAACAGCGATGCATTATTTAAGCCGAAAGGCACCGCAACCGATCGCCACAAGCCTTTTTTGTGTGTCTCAACTCCTGTTGCTCTTCTGGGAAAGTAGCTCAGAGTCAATACAGCAGGTGGTGGTGTTCAATTCAGTCTTATCAGTGCTTTGATGTAATTATACTGTACTTCTGCTCCAGTCAGATTCTCAGAAAGATTTGTTTTGTTACACTGTGTATAAGTAATTGAGTGCCTACCCTTTAAGATCTTCATTAAGATAGGATTGGGTTTTCCCATTTATGTGGAAACTTCCATTATTTGGCTTTCTTTCTCTTTGTGTGTGTGTGTATTTGCGTGAATTGGGAAGTGAAACCAGACAGGTGGAGAGGTGAGATTCAATCAATGGCATTTAATTAGAAAGGTATCTGTCGAGAGTGATGTTAAAGATCAAATGTCTACTCGCGATGCAGATATCAGTGTCACTATGGATACCAACGTTGCCACGGTAGCACAGTGATAAGCGGGCAGAGTCATTGTGGTCAAGTGTTGACTTTCATGCCTGCTTTTCCATTGATCCAAACACAGGCATGCCAGTTCAAGCATTTTCACACTCGGGAGAAAGAAATACAAGGTCACAGAATGACACTCGATGGAAAATGTTACTGCTCTCGGGTTACACGTTTAAAGTCAATCTGAAACTCCATTTACAACAGTCTGCTTCTGTAATCTGATGCATTTTCCAGTCAGTCAGGGTATTTATTGAATTAAATAAAAGCAGGATATGATTATATTCATCAGGAAAAGTAGTTTGAACAGTTTAAACTATTTGAACAGTATGATTTTTACTGTAAGTTTAATAGAGGTGCAATTATCATGCCATCGATGCAGTTTCTATTAGAATTCAATGTCTCTGTGCATCACGGTGCATTGACGATGCATTCCATACACATTCATTCATTCATTTTCTTTTCGGCTTAATCCCTTTATTAATCCGGGGTCGCCACAGCGGAATGAACCGCCAACTCATCCAGCATTTGTTTTACGCAGCGGATGCCCTTCCAGCCACAACCCATCTCTGGGAAACATCCATACATTCTCATTCACACACATACACTACGGACAATTTAGCTCACCCAATTTAGTTTACCCAATTCACCTGTACCGCATATCTTTGGACTGTGGGGGAAACCGGAGCACCCGGAGGAAACCCACACGAACACGGGGAGAACTCCACACAGAAATGCCAACTGACCAAGCCGAGGCTCGAACCAGCGACCTTCTTGCTGTGAGGTGACAGCACTACCTACTGCGCCACCGTGTCGCCTTTCCATACACAGTTATATTTTACTTTACAGCACAAGAGTTCTTGTAGTAAAATGTATAAATAAATTTATATTTGTATATTATTTGTAATTTTGTCCTTTAATACAAGCAGTCAGATTACCTGTACCTTTAAGAACTCAAGTACATGCAAAGAACAACATGAGCATTTTTAATGAATAGACAAATATCCCGCTCGCTTTCTGAGCCTTGTCCAGTGAGTTGATTAGTCACACACTCAACCAAAAAAGGCTGCGATTGGCTTTAACGCACTGGCGCTGTTCACCAATGGGTGACAGCCGCGATCACAGCTGATCCGAGTGTTGCCAGATTGGGCGTCAACCACCCCACTTTCTGGTTTTCTCATGACCGTCAACCAAATTTTTGGGCTGGAATAAGTCAGCTACATCTGGCAACACTGGCTGACCCATGATAGATGCAGTGGAGAAAACTCACTCTTGCTTCTTTCTATCCAAAAGTAACGCTGTAACAGACAGAGGAAAAGTTACGCCAGCAGGTCAAAGGACCACAGTGAGTGTGTGAGAGAGAGAGAGTGAGAGAGAGAGAAAGAAAGAAATGGAGTTTACTTTCATTTTCTCAATCGCAGTGATAGGGGCTTCTGCTGTTCAGTGTCAGTGAAAGACGCTGACATCCTTGCTGAGTATTGCTTGCTGTTTTGTGACATACAACGCAAAGGATGTGTGTGTATGTGCTGCTTATGTAGTGAGTGTAATCAGTCTTTGACGGTCCTCCGGTGGTGTGTATGCAATCAGTAGTGATATGGAGCAGGAGTGTGTGTGTTTGCGCTGCATGACTGGAGTTGTAGTCCTTAAGCAGTCTGTAGTTCCCGGAAGTGTGTGTGTGAACCCAAGTAGGTATTGCTGCAGCCCGGAGACCTCCAAGTGGGAGGTATTACACCGCAAGTAGGTTGGGTGACCTCCAAGTGGGAGGGACTTAAACCGCAAGTAGGTTGGGTTTAGGTGGTGTAGGTGGAGCGGATATTCATAAAACACATCAGGTTACTGGTGTTTAGGTGTAGACATTAATAAAACACAATATTGGACTCCGTGTCATGTACAACACATGAAATAAATAAAAATTCCAGGTTTGTACAGCCCACTTGGAGCTCGAAGGCCCACCCACTTGGAGCTGGCTCCGACCTCCGTTTATACCCTTCTCTGTGAACCAGCGATCTCTGACAGAGGAGATCGCTGGTGATCGTTACAAACCTTGGATAAAAATATCACGGTTTCACGGTATTGTGATTAAAATATGCTCTAAAATATAGTCTTTTTAAGTGTCTGGGTAAAAAAAACACTATTTTGAGCACAATATATTTTATTTTGAGAAACATTTATAAGATTTTATAACAGAAAACATGTCAGGCTGAATAATTCAAATGAATGTTTGACTTCTGCTGTCTTCGATAGTTTCAAAAACACTGATTTCTTTTGATATCTTTTTTGCTGGAAATACTGTTGTTCTATAAAAAAACGTTAATAAAAAAATCTTACACATACCCTAGGAACGGTATAGCAAACATTTTTGACGTTTTTAAAACCTTGACTTTTTCGTCTCATGCCTAGTGTTTCCAAATACTGGATTGCTGCCGGAAGGATATCCATTGTGTAAAACATGCTGGAATAGTTGGTGGTTCATTCCACTGTGGTAATCTCTGAAGTAGAGACTAAACCGAAGGAAAAATTATTGAATGACTGATTTCATTTATTCCTCATCTTGTGCTGTTTTATTTATTTTGAGAAACCGGAGAAGCAGAGGTCTTCGCTTCTTAACTTGCCCTCGATTTTATTTCATTGCAGTCTAGGAGAAACAACTCAGATAATATAAAGGAGATCTTTTTTTTTTGTTATTTCCGCTTTTCAGACCTTCATAGACCTAAAAATGACATAATGACAAATGAGACGGATGTATGCAGGCGAAGAGGAATGAAACGAGACGGCTAAAAGCAGAAAGTGAAATGAAAGAGTAATTGCAGGCAAAAAAGGCAGGGGTCTAGAAAACAGGAATAGGGAAGGAAAAGCTCTCGTCCTCTGCGAGTCCTTGCAGTGATATCAGGAGATGGATGAGGGTTAATCAGGGCTCAATAGTGAGACATTATTAAGTAATTGAGTCTCGTTGATTGACTGCGACCATGGCCTTCTCTGTATCTCTCTCACCTGGCTGTCTTCCCGCGTCTCTCTGTTATACAACGGTCTGCATGCAGGGGTAATGAGATATGTAAGGCTGCATCCCATTTACGTCGGATGTCAGAGCTGGAAATGATATCACGGCCGAGTTGATCACGTTCCAGTACACAAGTTGGAAAACAAAGATGGACGGCTCCAAGTGAGCCTTTGGCATGCTTCCTCTTTCAGAATACAAACACACAACGAAGCAGTATTACAGGAATACAGAAACAAAGTGGTAATTAAGAGTGCCAGTAAACAAAATACTAATACTATGCTGGAAAAATGAGTGATCACAGAATTTTAAATGTATTTCTTGCTACAAATAGCACAAAATATTACAAACCAACACATTTTAACCTGAAAAACAGTGCACTTGAATGGTTTACAGTGTGTTTTTGGACAAATTTCATTAGCAGTTATCGGCTTTAACATGCCACCAAGGCAAAACCGTACCAGACCTACAGGTTCAATACAGTTCGCATTAAACTTCCAAGTAAAATATTTAATTATTGATTATTAATATATTTTATTAAATATAATATTAATAATTTTATGTAATATTTATTGTTAAATATTTTATATAATTGTAATTGTAATAATTTATAATAAATAAAATATAATAATAGTATTTATATGATAAATATAATATATAATAATAAAATAAATAAATAAATAAGAAAAAATAATAAATAGAATATATAATAAATGTAATGATTCTATTTAATAATTATAATAATTATTGAATACAATATAAAGATGATTTTATATTATACTTATTAAAATAATAGAATTTTAAAATATATCATATATTATTAATAAATATTTAATCATTAAATGTGTTTGAAAAATGTTTATTTATTAATACATAAAATATAAATAAATAATTTTATATTTTTTGTATTTGATATGAATTATTAATAAAGAATTAATAATTATTAAATATAACAAATATTTATTTATAAATATAATTTTATATTTATATTATATTTATTAAAATAATATTATATTTTAAATAAATATTTAACCATTAAACTTCTAAGAAAAACATTTAATTATTAATATATGAAATATAACAAATATTTAATAATTGAAATTTTATTTATATATATATTATAATTATAATATAAAATATAAAAACAATAAAACAATATTTACTCATTTAACTTCTAACAAAAATATTTAATTATTAATATTTAAAATATTAAATTATTAAAATTTAGCAATACTCTAGATCAGAGATGCCCAAACTAGGGCCCGCGGGCCAAAGTTGGCCCATGGTAACCTTTGATTTGGCCCACCATGCCATCTGAGGGAGAGAGAATGATGGGGATGGTTTAGAGATTGACATTTCAAACTTTACCTAACCTTTTATTTGTTTGTTTTATTGTTAAGCTAAAAAAGCTGCCTGAAATTAAACGTTTCATCTGAAATGGTCTGAATTAATCAGATTTAGTTTACATGTGCATAGTGTCACCTGGTGGATAGAGGACAATGCAGAGACTTTGATGAGTGAATCAAGGCAAAGGCAGATTCTGCTTGAATCGTGTGAAGTCAACTGTGTTATAAATGTGATTGTTTATTCATTCATTCATTTTCTTGTTGGCTTAGTCCCTTTATTAATCCGGGGTCGCCACAGCGGAATGAACCACCAACTTATCCAGCAATGGTTTTACGCAGCGGATGCTCTTCCAGCTGCAACCCATATCTGGGAAACATCCATGCACATTAATTCACACACACTACGGACAATTTAGCTTACCCAGTTCACCTGCACCACATGTCTTTGGACTGTGGAGAAACCGGAGCACCCAGAGGAAACCCACACCACCACGGGGAGAACATGCAAACTCCACACAGAAATGCCAAATGACCCAGCCGAGGCTCGAACCAGCGACCTTCTTGCTGTGAGGCGACAGCACTACCTACTGCGCCACCGTGTCGCCATTGTTTATGTTTCTTTATTGCAATAAGTTATAATTAAAAATGTTCTGCATCAGCTAATACGATTCAAAGTGATATTTTCTATTCATTTATGAATATTATGAAATGAATTAGGAAACTATCTATGGCTAACTTTAATTTAAAATAGTTTGGTATATTTATCTTCAGCCCACGACTCTCAATGATATTTGTTTTTTTGTCCTTCATACCAAAAGTTTGGGCACCCCAGCTTATGCATCTGTCTCTCATGTCTTTTGTTGTTGTTTTTTTCAGGCATATTGTGGTCAGTGTGTCTTTAAAAACATTGACGCTCTTGAATGACTTTTCATCACTTGCACACACACATTCAGAAATCTGTTTTTTTTTTAGTAACGGCGGTCAGGTAAATTGTTTCTTTCGTCCTCCGTCTTTCTCTCCTTTCTTTCTTTCTTTGCAATGGTGGAAACGGAAAGCAGAAGAGAAATTACTGCTTGTCACAACAGACTGAATGAAGAGAAGATGGGCCTTTTATTTCCCTATTTTACTGGAATTAGCTCTTACCTATAGAACTGTGTGTGTGTGTGTGTGTGTGTGTGTGTGTGTGTGTGTGTGTGTGT
>CAIGQQ010033860.1:470616-484000 GCA_903798035.1 Danio albolineatus
TGTGTGTGTGTGTGTGTGTGTGTGTGTGTGTGTGTGTGTGTGTGTGTGTTATGAGTGGCACTCCTGCAGTAGTTTCTTATCATTCTCCATAAACACCATACATATTCTTTAAAAATGGACACTTGGCTTTAAAACTCATGCGTTTACACACAGACTTTCATCCAGTGCTGTCAAATATGCAGACAGTGGACATCAGCTGAGCTTTAACCTTCAGTTCAGGACAGACTTTTCAGTGGCACAGCTGTCAAAATAAAACACTGACAAAGAATATTAAAATCCAGAAGCAATATAATCTAAACGGGCCAAATCAAATTTATATTAATGCAAAAGAAATTCAGATTTTGACATGCAGATGAAGATAGAAACAGATAGATTTAATTCCTGGAACAAAAAGAAGCAGCGTAAATATGAATGTGTGCTCTGAAATGAGTTTATCTGAATTGGACAGAGCATAAATATATTTTCATTTTGATATGGTTGGTAGTTTTGTCATATTCATGGTGTTCAGCATCTCTTCGACTGATTGACGTTTTGGGCAGCAGAACAGAAAAATGTGTTTGACTTATTTTTCTTTTACGCAGCACTGCCTACATAACTGCTGCTCCTTGCATCATAAAATGGATATTGTCTTCACAGTTTTTTTTTTACATTAGATTGTGGAAAGATATATCGGTCACACTTAATTTTAAGCTTCAAATTTCTCATTCATTCATTCATTCATTTTCTTTTCGGCTTAGTCCCTTTATTAATCCGGGGTCGCCACAGCGGAATGAACCGCCAACTTATCCGGCATTTGTTTTACGCAGCGGATGCCCTTCCAGCCACAACCCATCTCTGGGAAACACATCCATACATACACATTCACACACATACACTATGGACAATTTAGCTTACCCAATTCACCTGTACCGCATGTCTTTGGACTGTGGGGGAAACCGGAGCACCCGGAGGAAACCCACGCAACCACGGGGAGAACATGCAAACTCCACACAGAAATGCCAACTGGCCCAGCCGGGGATCGAACCAGCGACCTTCTTGCTGTGAGGCGAACGTGCTAACCACTTGGCCACCGTGGCGCCCGCTTCAAATTTCTCCTTATGAATAATTAATAAAGCAGTGGTTTAGGAATTGGGTAGGATTAAAGATGTCAGATATGGTCATTTAGGTCAAAGAAGGTTAAGGTGCTCCAGGATTGGCCAACCCAGTCACCAGACATGAACATTATTGAGCATGTTTGAGGTAAGATGTAGGAGGCATTGAAGATGAATCCAAAGTATCTTGATGAAGTCTGAGAGTCTTGCAAAAACGCTTTCTTTGCCATTCATTGCAGAGTCATTGCAAAGGTATGGATGCAGTCCTCCAAGCTCATGGGAGTCATACACAATATTAACTGTTTTTTCACTGCACCATGACTTTATATTCTATACTAGACATTATTTCTGTTAAGTGACGAGACTTTTGTCTAAGCAAAGTCAGACCTTACTGTCCTAATTAAATATTTAAACATCAAGGCATGATCATATTTTATTTTGGTAAAATAAGTTTAATCTAGAGGCCTTTGCTTTTCATATAAGCCACTTCTGATGCCAAATCCTCAACTAAAAGTCAAGTCATTATTTGTTGTTCCTAAAACTTGGATAGGCGACAAGACTTTTGTCAGGTAGTGTATGTGCTGTACTAATAAGCAGTCAACATTGTAAAAAATCCCCTAATTAATTTAAATTAGTTTCTGGGTTTTGTGATGAACTTAATTTTGACTTTTGATGTTAAAACTCTGCAGTTTAATAAATTGATTTTATTTACCTTTTAGTAGTTTGAAACAATGTTTTCCTCAGATGTTGGTAACAATCAAGGAAATCCATATATGCAAAGAAAACAAATCGAATTAGTTCACAAATCAGGTTATGTGTAATAAAACGAAATGGCACAGGGAAAAAGTATTGAACACATGAAGAAAAGGAGTTGCAGAAAGGCAGTGAAAGCCCAGACAGCAGCTGAAATCTCTCAGTAGTTCTTTAGCAGCCCTCTGCCTTTCCTCATTGTAAATAAATATTTGCTGCTTCAGTCCAACATACGTTAGCAGTATGATGAAGATGAAACCAGGGTAGACATTTCAGCAAGACAATAATCCAAAACACAGCCAAGGAAACTCTCTAATGCTTTCAGAGAAAGAAAATCAAGCCGTAGAATGGCCCAGCCAATCACCTGACCTGAATCCAAAAGAAAATACAAATTAAAGCTCAGAATTGATAGACGAGACCCACAGAACCATCAAATTTTTACTCTCTGTTGAAGTCTGTGAAAAACTCACACCTGAGCAACGCATGAGACTTCATTCTAAGGGGCGTCTTTAAGCTGCCAGCACCAAAAAGCATTTTATATAAAGTATTAAATACATTTCAGTATTTCAGCACCTTAATATTGTGTCGTTCCACTGTTGTTACACACAACTAATTTCTCAGATTTTTATTTGTTTTGTTTTATTTTTATGTTTGTATTGTTTGGGTTTTACCAAAATCTGGTTAAATTTTATGTCAACAGCACCTTTATAAATCAGGGATTTGATTCTTCTGTATAAATACAGCTTTCCGTATTTTCCAAGCTTAATGGGACGACCCCTGTGATTTGCGTAAATCCAAAGTTTTTTTTTTTTTTTTTTTTTTGAGTAGGAGGAGGAGGGGGGGTTACAAGGTTCATCTTTATCAAAGCAGAATACCTGATTGATGGTTTGTGCCTTCATTGTTCATCATGATGCACAAGAAGGAGCATTAACTGCTTCATTTCGGACGTCACTCAGGTATAATGATATTGTGTCATCCTATAATGTGCGCGTATGACGAAGCCGCTGACAAATTATATTCTTTGGACACAAGAGAACTAACCGAGTTAGTGGTGCCATCTAGTGGCGGTGTGTGGATCTGTCACGATATTGCGGTACAATTATAAACCTATTAAACATTATTTCGGTGACTATTAAACTGCTAAACATTTAAACTGATGAAAAAAAAGAAGGAAACTTAAACTGTGTGGCCAAAAACAAATATTTATATAAAGAATATATATATTTTTAGTATTATTATTTTTATTATTTAAACTCACACGCATACATATACATATACATTATTTACATATATATATATATTGTTTTGGGTCTCGTCTTCCTTCTTTTTTTGTCCTCGGCTGATCACATGCCTGATAAATATTATTCCCAGGAAAAACACATGACATGTTTAGTACTTATTTTCCCTGCTGTAACTATTTAATAGCGAGAATTGATCTCTATACTGCCAGTATGTATATTTCATTTAATATTTTTGCAATGTCACTAATTCACCAATAGAGCCAAATCTAGGCTCTGAGCAAATTTGCATACTTAATTATTGTTATTTTTAATTGCTTTTGAAGGTCTGATGCGTTTGTTTCATCGCTGCTGAAAATGAGCATTCCACTAATTAGTCTAATTGTACTTTTGGGCTTGTATTCAAGTCATGATTATAGACTCAATTCACTCAATTATTCACCGCGTACATGCATGGTAAATATGCCACTCTCTTGACATTTGATTGACAGGAACATTTATAACTGAATTAAGTCAATTAACTTGTCTGAGGTGAGGGTAAATTGAACAGGTCTCTGTGAATGTCTGTTCACTCTTGCCTTCAGTTTAGATTATTATTGCTTTAATGCAGAAACCACTTTATTCTCCTTTTTATCGGCATATTGATCTTCTGTCGTGATTTTATAATTGCCTTCATAATAGGTTGAAACTCCCCAAAGTGCTAATTTTATTGCTCAGATAATTGAAGGGTGGTGTTTTGTGTTTTGTTCGATTTTTCCCAAGAAGCATGTCTGAAATCTGGTTATCACTGGGTTAACATTACAGCTGTTTTCCAGTTTGGCTTTCAGAGAAACTTGCTGCTCTTTCAGGTTTGTGTGAAGTTACAGCAGTAGAGGAGTACTTCAGTTTTGGCTTTGATGAATGTTTTATAAGCTTCAAGACTTCATCTCTTACCGTTTTCATTATGGACTGTATTAGTGTTATCAAAAATATTGATATATCGATACTGAAATGATACACACTTGCTTTTGGTTAGTGTTCACTCTAAAAAAAAAGGTGCTAAATAGCACCAAAACTGGTTCTTTGGTCGTAACGAGGGGGGAACCTTTTTTGGTGCTATACAGCACCTTAAAAAATAGGTGCTATATAGTTCTTTTGTCAAATGGTGCTATATAGCACCTATATTTTAAGGTGCTCATAATGTTACTTTAACCTTTCCGCAAATAAAACCGGCATAAGAGTTATGAGAATTAGCTATAAGAACAAGTGCTTACCAGTAGTATTGGTGCTATATAGCACTTTAAACACCCCAAAGAACCACTGAAAAACCTTTATGGTGCTTTAAATGTTCTTTACACAGTAAAAGTGCTATATAGCACCCTGACCACCTTAAAGAACCACTGAAGAACCACTGAAGAACCTTTATGGTGCTTTAAGGGTTCTTTACACAGTAAAAGTGCTAAATAGCACCTCAAATATCGCAAAGAACTTCTGAAGAACCACTGAAGAACCTTTTTTTTTTAGAGTGTTGATACTGGCTTCTCACCAGCAGGGAGATGAATAATTAATAATAATATTAAGATTTTAACATTTTTAGTTTAATCAGAAAATAAGATGATATTAGCTATGTTTCCATCCAAAAATTGCGAATGAACTTTATGTGCAAAACTGGATTATGGCATAAAAGACGTGCGAATAAAGCAGCGTTTCCATCCAACGGGTCAAAGCGGACAAAATTGTCACTTTCTGATTAACTGGTGCCAAATATCAACAGTAAAAGCGTAATTTGCTGCAGTAGGAGAAGCTGCTTCAATCTTTTTCTTCATTTAATAAATGACTTGTGCCTCAGAAGGCAATCTTGACACGCAGTGAACGTGTGGTGGCATTTGAAGGTGTCAGACGCGGAGCACAGACGCTCTTCTGGAGGTCATTAATAATATAATAACACAACTACTTAAACGGTAAGGCTTTTTAGAATGACCAAAACAACATTTCAGATGTTTTATGATGTGCTCAGCCTGCTGGTTTGACCATTTACACATGTTTTCATCATCACATGATCTCGTATAACAAAATCACATGACCTTTATTTAATGCGCATACTGGAATTTATGCAGTAAAAGTGTTTTCGTCGCAGTTTATATACACTTTTTCAAAATGTATGCGCATCATGGCGTTTCCATCAATTGTTTTTTTATGCGCATATCCAAAATGTGAATAAAAATAGCTGGATGGAAACTAACTAGTATATTGTCTGTAATTAATTGCCTTTTCAACTGAAAGAATGCTGGCGTACCTGTTATACACTCACTGGCCACTTTATTAGTTGCACCTTACTAGTACATTTGCATTTACAACTGCTTTAATCCTTGGTGGCATAGATTCAGCAAGGTACTAGATATATTCCTTAGACAATTTGCTCCATATTGACATGATAGCATCACACAGTTGCTGCAGATTTGACAGCTGCACATCCATGATGTGAATCTCCCGTTCCACCACATCCCAAAGGTGCTCTGTTGGATTGAGACTGCCGACTGTGGAGGCCATTAGAGTACAGTGAACTCATTGTCATGTCCAAGAAACCAGTCTGAGATGATTCACGCTTTATGACGTTATCCGGCTGGAAGTAGCCATCAGAAGATGTGTACACTGTGGTCATAAAGGGATGGACATGGTCAGCAACAATACTCGGGTAGGGCTGTGATGTTTGCTGTGGCAAGAAAATATCCCCCACACCATTACACCACCACTACCAGCCTGAACAGTTGATACAGGGGAGGAAGGATCCATGCTTTCATGTAGTTGACGCCAAATTCTGACCCGACCATCCGAATGTTGCAGCAGAAATCGAGACTCATCAGACCAGGCATTTTTCCAATCTTCTATTGTCCAATTTTGGTGAGCCTGTGTGAATTGTAGCCTCCGTTTCCTGTTCTTAGCTGACAGGAGTGGCACCTGGTGTGGTCTTCTGCTGCTGTAGCCCATCCGCCTCAAGGTTGGACCTGTTCGTTCAGAGATGCTCTTCTGCAGACCTCAGTTGTATCGAGTGGTTATTTGAGTTACTGTTGCCTTTCTATCAGCTGGAACCAGTCTGGCCATTCTCCTCTGACCTCAACAAGGCATTAGTGCCCACAGAACTGCCGCTCACTGGATATTTTCCCTTTTTCTGACCATTCTCTGTAAACCCTAGAGATGGTTGTGCGTGAAAATCCCAGTAGATCAGTAGTTTCTGAAATACTCAGACCAGCCTGTCTGGCAAAAACAACCATGCCACACTCAAAGTCACTTAAATCACCTTTCTTCCCCATTTTGATGCTCGGTTTGTTCTGCAGCAGATCGTCTTGACCATGTCTACATGCCTAAATGCATCGAGTTGCTGCAATGTGATTGGCTGATTAGAAATGTGCTTTAATGAGTGACTAGACAGGTGTGGCAAATGATAATTTTGTTCACAAATATAACTGTATTGATGGTTTTATTTGTCAGCTTCTGTTGTGACAGCTTACTTGATTCCCTGCTGTTGACACAAAAGGTCATCATGTGTTCAATGAACTTTTCGACTTTTCTTCAGGAATACTGAATGCTAGAATACATGAAAAATAATGTTCCACTGCATTGATTTTTAGTATTTTTGTAATGAATGTGACAATGCAGAAATCACTTTTGAGTACAACATGAACTCTATCTCCAGTCCACCTCGACCTAAAAGGATAGTTCACTTAAAAATGAAAATTTACTCTCCCACAACTGGTTCCAAACCTTCAAGGGGTTTTGATGGAGTTCTGCAGGGCTCTGTTGACAGCATTACTGATATACATCAAGTTCTGATCAGATGTAGGAAAATGAGTTAAGCTTTTCTGTTATTAAGGGCTTTTTCATGTCTCCTTTGATTTGTCAGTGTTGGATTTCTTCCATTTGATGTTGGAAATGAATCCGTCTGATGGACTTGGATTAATAGTTTTCTTTAATGAAGGTAAACTTTAGAAATAGTCTGAAAGTTGAAGCTGATTTCTGCCTGTAAGATTTAGTGAAGGTTAATAACAGACGTGTGTGGCATTCATTCATTCGTTTTCTTTCGGCTTAGTCCCTGATTATCAGGGGTCGCCACAGCAGAATGAACCACTAACCTATCCAGCATTTGTTTTACACAGAGGATGCCCTTCCAGCCGTAACGCAGTACTGGGAAACGTCCATACACGTTCATATTCACCCATACACTAGGGCCAATTTTGTTAACCCAATTCACCTATACCATGTCTTTGGACTGTTGGGGAAACCGGAGCACCCGGAGGAAACCCACACTAACTCGGGGAGAACATGCAAACTCCACACAGAAACGCCAGCTGGACCAGCCGGGACTCGAACCAGTGACCTTCTTGATGTGATGTGACATTGCTAACCACGGAGCCACCGTGCCGCCCAAAGTGTGTAACAGGTCTTGAAATAGTAAGTCTGTCTGTTTAGAGCCTCCTTTGCTCTTGCTATCAGTTACACAATGACCTTTTTCAGACTTGTTAGCTGTTGTTTCTTGGAGGAGTATTTGCTGTTAATGGAAACCATAACGATTAACGAATTACAGTAGCCTGTTTTGTCAATGTAATTGATTTCTCCTCTTGTTCAGTCATTTAGGTCTACACACAGAGACTTTCATTGTAATTTGAACATTCTCACTCTAGCTTTAACACTGGTGCCAGGTATTGGGAAACTATAATTATACAATTATGTGTAGTTAGTTTATTCTGAGCATGGTGAAAAGGAGAACTGTGCGGGAAAAATGAGTCACAAAGAGCGTATTATTTTCTTGTTATTTTTATGTACCGTACAATTCGTCTTGCAGTAAAACTCATTCTACTGGACTGTACTGCTTTCAATAAATACTGGAGTTTTTGTTAATGATATGAACTCTCCTAAAGACATTTTCAGCAAAGTGACCCCAGGAAAAAGTCAAGTGCCAATTTTACATCTGTCACATCCATAATGAAGCCTTTTCCTCATAAATCAATCATTTTTGTTCATTAGTGAGCCAACTCTTATCCTTCTGATTAGCATTATTTCATTTGGGTTGTGCAGTTGTTGAGTTCGCAAGTGTGTCTTTCTCTCTCTCTCTTTTCATCTGCACAGGCCCCGCCCTATTTATGCAGACGACATGCTTTGGCAGGAGTGACCCAATGACGTGTTTA
Source organism: Danio albolineatus (assembly GCA_903798035.1). Taxonomy (NCBI): domain Eukaryota; kingdom Metazoa; phylum Chordata; class Actinopteri; order Cypriniformes; family Danionidae; genus Danio; species Danio albolineatus. The sequence goes on from CAIGQQ010033860.1 coordinate 478,858, forward strand.
CATTAATACGTTTTCGTTTTAAAATACATACGTTTTGCTACGGTTTTGCCTTCTGTCCACACTACCCCGGAGTTTTCGAGCGCCAAAAACTGAGCATTTTGAAAATGCTGAAGAGGCTGTTTTCATGCTAAAATACTGGTGGTCCGAGTTAGTGTGGATGGGGGAAAACGGAGACATCTGAAAACGGAGGTGCGGCTGCCTATCTGATTGGAGCTTATTCCTCAATATTAAGGCCCAATCCCAATTTTACCCCTTAGCCCTTCCCAATACCCCTAACCCTCATTTTGCGTGTTAACGTCAAGGAAGAGTGGTGTCCTAATTCTGTTTAGCTTGAAGGCATGGGGATAAGGGCAAGGGGTATACACCCCTTCGGACGAAGATTTTTCAGGACCACACTTAAAACAGAGGGATAAGAGGGATAAAAAAAATTCCCAGAATACACCAGCCACAGCTGAACCCGGAAGTAAGATCCACAAATTAGTATTTTTTTGTCATTATTACAAATTTTTAGGACAAACAAACATATGTTTTAATATATTCATAACTGCGTTCGTGTTTTACCATCATGCTTAAAAAAAAAAAAGCAAAAAAAAAACCCCGCTAAATTTCACGATCTATAATCCATAATCATAACTCATGTACAACAGTCCCACAACATTCTGTCACTCGATGACACTGGAATACCCTGTCAGTAATGTCTAGTGGCTGGAAATGAGCTTTTACAGTGTCTGCTATAATGTTAATGTTGTTTTCGTGGGTTTACATAGATAAATATGGCCACTGTGTAAATACACAGTACAGTTCTGATCTTATTGCCACATTAGATCATTATGATAACATAATATACGCCTTTAGTAATTTCCTGAAGATAAACACCAAAAAATAACACAACTGGAATAACTCCAGCAGTTGTGATTGTCTGATCTCATATGAAGCAAGAGATCGCGATGACATATGATGACGTGTGCAGGTGTTGAAGTGCTGGCCCAATTCTTAGGGGTAAGTTTTGAAACCCTTCCCCTTAACCCTCGGTTGTAAGGGCCATGGGGAAGGGGAAGGGGTAGGGGTACAAAAATAGAATTGGGATTGGGCCTAAGTATCCTACACACAGTTCAGTCTTACATCCTCTCCTTGTAAGTTTGATATGGAAAACAAACTCCAGAGGACACATCGGGTAAATCTTCAAAGGGAACAGTGTACTTTATAACCTCATTTACTTCTCCCTGGCTACGTTGTTTCACCATCTTAACAATCAAATGAAAACATGAAATAAGGAACTGCCTATATTTATTTTGATATTTGCAACTTAACAAACACCAAAAATGTTGAGGCATCGTGTAGCTGCATATTTATATGACCGTCATCTTCACTGTATGCATATTTATAACATATAATATATATCCTATAACATTACTGCCTCCTTTCATTTTCATCGAAAATCCACTTGTGTGTGGTCACGTGATGTGTGTTTTCAGCAGTGTAGTGTGGACGGAGATCTGTTCAGAGACGCTAGATGAAGACGCGGATAGTTTTCATTCTAAAACGCTGTTTTAAAACTATAACGTAATAGTGTAAATGGAGCCCTAAGAAAGGGAAAACGAGCGTGGGGCGGGAGAGCGAGTTAGTTGGCGTGGTGATTTTGCGTTTGTGTGATATAAAATTATTTTAGTAGAGTGTTATTTTTAATTGTGTTTACCCGTTTTGGTGTTTGTATAAATTTTGACTTTTGGTTGTTGTTTATCAATCCTTGTTTTCCCCCCTCTTGTTATTTTGTTTTTGGTTTGTTTGTTGTTATTGTTAGCTGTAAGTATTGTAAGCTGTATATAAACGGTGAGAAGCAGTAGGAGTTAGGTTTTGTTAGGTGTATTTAGTTTCATTTGGGTGTTTAGGTAGGGGATATATTTTGTTTATTATTTTTCTGTGGGTTCTCTGTGAGGTATCTGGCTCACAATTTTTGTGTTTAAAAGAAGAAAAAGACAAAAAAAGACAAATAAAGGGACCCGACTCCAACTGTTAATTTACAGAATTTCTTCAAAGTATGTTGTATATTGCTAACAATTTTGGTCACATCCGAAACGCATGATTATTTCCCTCAGTTAAACTATAAAAATACATTAACAGATTGATATTTGTCTGATCCCATAACTCTGTGGTTAGCAGTTTTGGAAAATATAAACATATCACCCACTGAAGCAAAGCAGGGCAGCGCCTGGTCTGTACCTGGATGGGAGACCACATGGGAAAGCTAGGTTACTGTTGGCAGTGGTGTTAATGAGACCAGCAGGGGGCGATCAACCTGTGTGGGTCCTAACGCTCCAGTATATTGATGGGCACTCTATACTGCTCAGTGAATGCCGTCTTTTGGATTAGACATTAAACCGAAGTCCTGACTCTCTGTGGTCATTAAAAATCTCAGGATGTCCTTATATATTTATATTATATATATATATATAATATATATTTCAGGTGTTGGTTAGGACAAAAATTCCTTTTAATATGAAAAATATTTCTTCTGTCACTTGCTGTTGCTTTTATTTACAACACGTTTTAAATCAGCCTTAAATCTGCCTTTACGCTCAACAGTCAGACAAACTGCTGTTGGTGTCGTCAATCTGGCAACCTGCGCTTGTGTTTGTTTTAAACTAGGTGCGTTGTACCTAGGTCAACCACTTGGTGTCAAACTCACACACTACACCTTTAAGTGCTTTCCTGCAGAGCCGAGAGCAAGTCTGGGTTTATATCCGTCCTTAAGGCCAGCTGTCTAAACACAACCCTGACCACAGGCATTATTAGAGCAAACACACAAGAAAGGGCAGAACACACACCTGTTCCTGAAGCACAGATTGATGATCACAGCAGAACATTTCTCTGCACACACTGCTCAGTGCACGGCCAATATTTCCTTCTCTGCTTAGCAGGTTGGAAGTACATTAAGTGTTTGGAAATGTGTGTGCCTTAGCCATGAGCGATGGAAGCCTTTGCTCTTTATGCTTTCAATCCCTTACAGACATCTCCTGATCCAGAACAGCAGAAAATATTCTTTCCTCTCTCGTACTCGCGAACACGAACACACACACACACAGAGTAAAGTGCCTCAGACAGCATGGGCAAAATTCACCTGTGGAAAATGCAACAGAAAAGGAAGGAAAGGTTATATTTGAGAACTGTGAGCTGGAGGAGTTTGTGATTTGGGTCATTTTTGCCATCATAAGCACTCTCAGGGGTAAAGGATTTGTGCGTGTGTGTGTGCGCGCGCATAATACAAAACTCATTCTGCAGGATTTAACCATTTCTTCATGTTCTCCACTGGTTTTTCTTCATGACTGATTTTACATTGAGCATTTTATTGACCGTAAAAAAGCAGTAGGTGGCACGGTGGCTCAGTGGTTAGCACTGTCACCTCACAGCAAGAAGGTCGCTGGTTCGAGCTCCAGCTGGGCCAGTTGGCATTTCTGTGTGGAGCTTGCATGTTCTCCCCGTGTTGGGTTTCCTTCGGGTGAATTGAATAAACTAAATTGATGTAGTGTGTGTGTGTGTGTGAATGGGTCTTTCCCAGTACTGGGTTGCGGCTTAAAGGGTATCCGCTGTGTTAAACATAGGCTGGATAAATTGGTGGTTCATTCCGCTGTGGCGACCCCTGATAAAAAAGGGACTAAGCCGAAGGAAAATTCATGAATGCAAAATCAGTAAATAAACAGTTCTCAGCCTGATCTCATGAGGAAACGTAACTATTTTATGTCAGTTTTGTCAGTTTAGTGGCTAATTCAGTCATACGGAAATGTACGATTTTTATTTTATTTAATTTTTTTCAGGCATTTCACCTTTAAATGCTAAGACAGTAGAGAGTATAAACAGGAAAGTGTGGGGAGCAGTGAGAGGGGAAAGATCAGCATAGTACCTTGAGGCGGGAATCAAACTCGGGTCGCCGTGAACCATTCGTCAATGCACTAACCCCTACAGTATTGGCTCTGACGAAAATGTACGGTTTTAAAAAGGAGGCGTGGCACCAAACCCCACCCCTAAACTCAACCGTCATTGTGGGATAAGCAAATCATATTGAAATGAGATTGTACATATTCATACGACTGAACCACTAAATCAAAAAGGTACGAATAGCCGTGAGATTGTGTTGGTGGGGTCTACTACTATTTAATAAGCACGAAAAAAGTATAGTACATGTATTCTTACTATAATAAGCAAATTTAAGTAAATATGAATCTTTTTTTAGACTTGCATTTCATTCACTTCCCCATTCCATCTATACCGTACATCTCTCTGTCGTTTGTTCGTTTACTCCTCTGCCTATCCATGCATTTACTCTCTGTCCACCCATCCGTCAGTCATTTATATATCTCTATATATCCATCCATTTGCCCCTTTACCGGCCCATCCATCCATCCTTCTCCTTTTCATCCATCCTGTCTTTCCATCTATTTTTCTTTCTCTTTATCCATCTATTCATTTTTCTTTTTAAATCCATCCATCCACCCATCTCTCTTTCTGTTCATCTATCCATACCTCTGTCCATCCATCCATCCATCTGTCCATCTCACTTTCTGTTCATCTGTCCATCCATCCATTCATCCTTCCATCCAGCTTTCTCTTTTTACATCCATCCATCTTTCTTTCTGTTCATCTGTCCATACCTCTATTTATTAATTCATTCATCCATCCCTCTCTTTATCTCTGTCCATCCATCCGTTTATCTATCCATCCATCCATCCATCCATCCGTTCATCCATCCATCTATCCATCTCTCTTTCTCTTTATCCATCTATTTAATCTTCTATCCATTTTCTTTTTACATCATCCATCTCTTTTTCTTCATCTGTAGATCCATCATCCCTCTTTTTTATATCCATCCATCTTTATACTACCCATCCATCCATCCATCCATCCATCCATCTATCCATCGATCCATGTGTCTATCCATTTATCTCATTTTTTCTGTTCATGTCTATGTCCATCCATCCATCCATCATCCATCCATCTCTTTTTTCTATCCATCCATCCATCTGTCCAACTGTTCATCTTACATTTCTATTCATCCATCTATTCATCTGTCCTTCCATCCATCCATCCATCCATCCATCCCTATGTCCATCCATTCATCTCTTTTTCTATACTTCCATCTCTATGTCCA
>CAIGQQ010033860.1:484010-521510 GCA_903798035.1 Danio albolineatus
CCATGCCCATCCATTTATCTCTTTTTCTATCCATCCATGACCATGTCCATCCATTCATCTTTTTTTCTATCCATCCATGACCATGTCCATCCATTCACCTTTTTTTTTATCCATCCATCCCTATGTCCATCCATTCATCTCTCTTTTTTCGTCCATCTGTTCGTCTGTCCCTTTTCCTTTAAATGTCCTCCAGACCTTTTTCTTATTAAATTGTTAGGAAACCTCAGAGAGTCCTCTGAAATGTTTAGTTTAGCCATTGCTTAGATCTAAGATAAGACAAGAAAGACGAAAGAGGAGAAATAGGACAGAAAAACATCAGCAGATGGGATTGAAGACTACCTGCTTTTCCCCAATCTCCCCCGGGAGCAGATGTCTCCCTCGTCTCCTTTGCTCAGTCTCCTCATCCTCAGGAGTGATTTGCTGTATTTCTGATCTCAATCCACTCACCCTGCCAAATGAGAACTGTCCTGTTTTCTTGCCCTTTCTCTCTCCCTCCATCCATTTTTTTTTCTCCACGATGTGTAATGCAGTTTCTCCCTCCTGATATCTCAGCGTCCGCCGCATCAGTTGGCCGTCTCTCGCTCTCTGTTCTGATGTTAATCAAATGCTTACGACCGCTTCAGTAATAATTGGCTGTAATTGCGCAGTGTGTCTAATCCACAGGCTGTGAGGTTTCATTTGCATGATGATTAGTCAAATTTCTGAATGTAAAAACTTGATTCCTTCTGTCAGCGGCTCTGTGTGTGCGTATGAAAGATGAAGGCGCACATGTCTTGTCTTCTTGTGATCACGAAAATATGGTCGGATAACATTTTCCTTTTCTGTTCCTAAAATCCTCTTATTCAAATTCTGGAGGACACGTGTACTGCATTGATCACAGACAGAATGTATGATTTATGATAATATCTACAACCCCAAATCAGAAAAAGTTGGGACAGCGTAGAAAACGCTGATAAAAAAAAGAAAGTTGTGATTTCTAAATTTAGTATGAACTGTTTTGCACTAAATTTAGGGGTCTAGAGATGCAACGTTTATAAATTTAGGTTGTACGATTATAGTCTAAGACAGTAGTTCTCAAACTGTGGTACATGTACCCCTAGTGGTACACAAGCTTCCTTCATGTGGTACGCGAAGGAGTCTCTGAATAATTAAAGTAAAAAAATGAACACAATTTTAACCCTTTGACGCATAAGATAACACCGATGTGATCAGTAAATTGATTTTAATAGGTTAAACCTTTTATTTAAGTGGCTGACAATAATAAACATTCTTAATTAGAAGAATTAATCTGCCTCATTTTTGAACTGTGCAGTGCTGTAGCTGCCTAATTAGGCCTACTATGCTACTGTACTTCAATACCGGTTATTAAATCCCCGGGAGGACAGGGGGGACATGTCCCCTCCCATCCGGGGGTCCCCCCCCCCCCCCACCCCTCCCAAATGAAAAAAAGTTAAAAAAAAAAAAATTGCCCTCTGTATTGTGAAAAATATATGTATCTATACCTAAAATAATTGTATATGTAGAAAAAAAAACACATTTTTGCATTTAAAATGCTTTTAAAATTTAGAAACTGTTGAGTTCCCCCTCCCCTTCCTCACAGTGGTTTGGTCCACTGCCTGCTTTCCCGTTTCATCTCTCCGACTATGCGCACACACAAGTCAGGTGTGTGGCTCAGTTCTAGATGATCGCCAGTAAGGAGGGTACTTTATTCACTGTAAATAAAGCAATTATCTTTAATGCTGTTGATACAGACTCATTTAAAAATTATTTGCGGTAAAAATGCTGATTACCGATGTATTTTCCATGTGTCTGCTATATTAACTAGCTATATCTAGTTAACGTTAGCTTCTTGCAAAGTGCACTGCAGCTAACGCGCCAAAGCCGTTTCCCAGGCAATGTTTTATTTGTGACGAGTTGACATAATGTTAACAACATAATCGGCCACAATTAGCATATTTTGTAGCACTGTACTACGTCTGAACTGACCCCACTGTATTTTTGTATAATCAATTTCCATTCTGTTCATACATGACAATTAATTCAAGACAACAATTTTAACCTTTTTTTCAATTCCTTGTTTTTATTGTTGTGATTATTTTTATAGTTTTATGTACGTCATGTAAAGCGCTTTGAATTCCCATTTTGTTTAACCTTGCCTTGCAGTGACTAAAATGACAGAGAAAACGAAAGTGGACATAAGATCATTTTTCAGTGTACTTAAACGACAATAAATACAAAAAGTTCACATATTAAGGCATATTGGCTTTTTTAATTAATAACCACCTCATGTGAAACTCTGAATCTGCGTCTTGTTTTACAGACTGCTACTGTCCACCAGAGATCACATTTTGGTCACAGATGCATGCTTTGAGAGCGTTCATGACTGAATTAATGAAATACCCTGTTTTGCATCAAGGCAACATGTGATAGAAGTATAGACAAGTATAGACAAGTATAATTGGCTAAACTGGCATTGGGCGGGTTAAATGACGAAATCAAAGACAGCGTTCTGGCACGTAACGCACATTTTTAAATTAGAATATCTGACTTCACTATTGTTTTTCAGATAAACAAGAATGTTCACTTGGCATGTTTCTTAAATATCTGCAAACATATTATGGTGTTTTTATATTTTATAAGACTTACATTTAAAAATTTCCTATCTATGATGTAAATCAAAAGTTCAAAAGTCCTTCTTAATTAGGACGCTCCCTATCTAGGGAGTAGAAATGTCTGTGTTTGAATGACTCTCTCTTTTCCGTATTCTAAATATAAATCTTTTAATCAGTGCGGTAGACATACAGAACAAAAAGAGCTGTTCAAATGTGTCCAACTTTTCTTCTGTGGTAGATTTATTTTTCTGCCTCCTGCGGTTTCGAGGTCCCTCAACTTCCTGCCTTGCATGGACGACATTTAAGTCTATTTTCACAAAGTTACCATCGCTAAATGTTTCCCCTGCATCTGAAGAGCTATTTTATCGGCATGGCATTTGAGTCTTCCTGTTTGTGCTTTTCAGCATTTACCTCAGTCATTGTAAACAGCTCCGCTTGGTAAACTTCTCTGTTTGTGCTGTATACGCTTTATATTTAGACTGCTTTTTGTTTTCGAGAAAAAAAAATGAATCAAAGTCTCCTGACACCATCTCCATCATGTGTTGAAAAGCCTCATGTGGTAATTAGCAGTCGTTCTCGCTCTCATTAGCTGCAGAATCAAACCTGTGTGCTTTTAACAAGGCTTTATTTTCTCATTAAATAAAAGAGCCGCCTCATATTGAGCAAACAGTCGTCATGGTGGCTCGAGGAATTGTATTGATGTGGCGTTAAAGATGTCATCAGCTGATATAAATCAGGGAGCACTGTAAAAAATAAATCTGTAAAATTTACAATTACGGTTTGCCCCCCAGTCCAAAGACATGCGCTAGAGGTGAATTGGATGGACTAAGGCCCAATCCCAATTCTATTTTTGTACCCCTACCTCTTGGCCCTTCCCCTTCCCCTTGGCCCTTACAACCGAGGGTTAAGGGGAAGGGCTTCGAAACTTACCCCTAAGAATTGGGCCAGCACTTCAACACCTGCACACGTCATCATATGTCATCGAGATCTCTTGCTTCATATGAGATCAGACGACTGCTGTAGTTATTCCAGTTGTGTTATTTTTTGGTGTTTATCTTCAGGAAATCGCTGAAGGCGTATATTATGTTATCATAACGATCTAATGTGGCAATAAGATCGTAACTGTACTGTGTGTTTACACCGTGGCCATATTTATCTATGTTAACACACGAAAACAACATTAACATTATAGCAGACACTGTAAAAGCTCATTTCCAGCCACTAGACATTACTGACAGGGTATTCCAGTGTCATCGAGTGACAGAATGTTGTGGGACTGCTGTACATGAGTTATGATTTCGGATTATAGATCGCAAAATTTAGCACTTTTTTTTCGCGTTTTTTTTAAAAGCATGACGGTAAAACACGGACGCAGTTATGAATATATTAAAACATATGTTTGTTTGTCCTAAAAATTTGTAATAATGACAAAAACACTCATTTGTGGATCTCCTTACTTCCGGGTTCAGTGAAGCATGTTGGTGGCAGCATCATGATGTGGGGATGTTTTTCAGCAGCAGGAACTGGAAGACTAGTCAGGATAGAGGGAAAGATGAACGCAGCGATGTTCAGAGACATCCTGAATGAAAACCTGCATCAGAGTGCTCTTGACCTCAGACTGGGGCAACAGTTCGTCTTCCAGCAGGACAATGACCCAAAGCACACCGCCAAGATATCAACAGAGTGGCTTCACGACAACCTGGTGAATGTCCTTGAGTGGCCTAGCCAGAGCCCAGACCTAAATTCTGTTTAACATCTCTGGAGAGATCTGAAAATGGCTATACACCGTCGCTTCCCATCCAACCTGATAGAGCTTGAGAGGGACTGCAAAGTGGAATGGGCAAAAATTCCCAAAGACAGGTGTGCCAAGCTTGTGGCATCATATTCAAAAAGGCTTGAGGCTGTAATTGCTGCCAAAGGTGCATCAACAAAGTATTGAGTGATTCTTCAGGTTTTTTATTTTTAGTAAATTTGCAACAATTTAAATAAGTCTTTTCTCACATTGTCATTATGGTGGATTGTGTGTAGAATGTTGAGGAAATAAAGGAATTTAATCCATTTTGGAATAAGGCTGTAACATGAAAAAATGTGGAAAAAGTGAAGCGCAATGAATGCTTTCCACATGCACCTGTAAGCCACTTCTGATACCAAAAGATCAACTAGAAGTCAAGTTATTATTTGTTGTACCTCAAACATGGATAGGCAACAAGACATTTGTCAAGTAGTGTATGTGTTAGAACAGTTTAACGGATGCATACATGTGTCTCTGTGTGTATGTCTCTGTGTGATTGCATGTGTGTTTCTCTCTCTGTTTGTCTCTCTCAATTCAATTCAATTCAATTCAATTCAATTCAATAGTTGCTTTATTGGCATGACAAATGTTACAAATGTATTGCCAAAGCAGTTAGAAAGTTTACATAAAAATAAAAGAACATACATATGTAATAAAAAAAACACAGTATACACAGTATATAGTAGAAGTAAAAATTTTTTTTTTAAAGATATATACACATATTATTATCCAATATATCATATTATTATTATTCAATATATCATATTATTATTCAGTAAATTATATTATTATTTATTAAGTCATATCATTCATATATATCACATTATTATTATTCAATATATCATATTATTATTCAGTATATTATATTATTTAATAAGTCATATCATACATATATATCATATAATATTTAATATATCATATTATTATTCAATATATCATATTATTCAGTATATTATATTATTTAATAAGTCATATAATTCATATATATCATATTATATTCAATATATCATATTATAATTCAGTATATTATATTATTTAATAAGTCATATCATTCATATACTGTATATCATATTATATTCAATATCATATTATTATTCAATATATAATATTATTATTCAGTATATTATATTATTTAATAAGTCATATCATTCATATATATCATATTATATTCAATATATCATATTATTATTCAATATATCATATTATTATTCAGTATATTATATTATTTAATAAGTCTTATTCTTCATATATATCATTCATTCATTCATTCATTCATTTTCTTTTCGGCTTAGTCCCTTTATTAATCCGGGGTCGCCACAGCGGAATGAACCGCTAACTTATCCGGCATTTGTTTTACGCAGCGGATGCCCTTCCAGCCACAACCCATCTCTGGGAAACACATCCATACATACACATTCACACACATACACTATGGACAATTTAGCTTACCCAATTCACCTGTACCGCATGTCTTTGGACTGTGGGGGAAACCGGAGCACCCGGAGGAAACCCACGCAACCACGGGGAGAACATGCAAACTCCACACAGAAATGCCAACTGGCCCAGCCGGGGATCGAACCAGCGACCTTCTTGCTGTGAGGCGAACGTGCTAACCACTCGGCCACCGTGGCGCCCCATATTATATTCAATATATCATATTATAATTCAGTATATTATATTATTTAATAAGTCATATCATTAATATATATCATATTATATTCAATATATCATATTATTATTCAATATATCATATTATTATTCAGTATATTATATTATGTAATAAGTCATATCATTCATATATATCATATTATATTCAATATATCATATTATTATTCAATATATCATATTATTATTCAATACATCATATCATTCATATCATATTATTCATTTATATCAATAAAAATAATAGTAGATCAGAAAACCGTGTACATTTAACAATCAACATTGTAGGAATTTTCTAGAAACATTGTTTCTCTCTATGTCCGTGACTCTCTTTCTGCGTGAGCTTGTTTGTTAACATGTGTGTGTTTGTGTGTGCGTGCTTGTCTGCACATGTGCGTGCGTCACGTTTTAACATGCTTGTGTATTACCATGAGCGCGCATTGATCTTCCAGCGCTTCATAAGAGAAATCAGTTGAATCATTCCAACAGTGAATATCTCAGCAGCAGCTTCATCTATAATCCAAGGGGTTGGAGTTTAGAGGGCCGTTTTTACCGTTTATTCTCTCTCTAGGTTGCTCCATCTGTTACACACTCTCAGACGATCCATCATGCCTGTATATACGTCTGTGTGTGTGTGTGTGTGTGTGTGTGTGTGTGTCAGAGATTTCTCATTAAATATCAGACACGTGCTTCCCGCATTTGGATACACTTCACATCAAAGACAGAGCTGACGCCCTACAGCATCTCTGTGCAAGGGCTGCTAATATTTATAGACTCTCTCTCTCTCACACACACACAAACACATACACTTAATGCTGCACGTTAAGAATCAGCTCGCTCCTAAATAAAACAAGCTTACTCCTGCCAGCCAAGCGTAGTACAAACAAGCGTTTCCAATCCCAAAAGCATTTCTGTGCACACACACACACAATGTACCAACACCTCTGAATCACTAAACACATTGTCACCTTGTAGTTTGCATGCCGACTGTGACTCAGTCGTTCAAAAATAGCCCAGACTCGGATGTTACACCTTCCTCTATTTTTTTCCCTCCTCTCAAATCCTGCTCTTAATTTGGAATATGAAGAAAAGAGGACTTGGCATCCGTAATATTATTTCAAAATAGCCAGCCTCAAACAAGACGTGCACATCACGAGTAAAGTTTACATCAAGAATGAAGTAAAATAAAGTAAGGCTGCGTCTGAAATCGACTACTACTCAGTAGGTACTGCATTTGAACTTAAATTTACAACTCGGCCGTCAGAATAGTACGTTCTATACAGTATAAATGTAAGCAGTATTAATTGAACTCAGACCTATCTACGTCAGTTGCGTCGCTTCACTCCTATTTATGAATTCTTTCATGGTGCATCATGGGATAGTGTAGCATGCATCGGATGCGCACTTCAGAGTCTGGTCAGATGTAGTAGGTCATTTGTATACTTCTCGCATGCAGATTTTTGAATTCTATGAATTTTGACATACTACTCGGCTTACATACTGTTTTTAGCGTACTATATAGTATGGAAGTATGCGATTTCGGCCCCATAGTACCCATAGTATTACTTTTTTTTTAATGAAATAATGTTAATATGCTTATTTAATTAAATCAAATCAATAAAAAAAACTATTAAATAATGTTTAGTATTGTTTTTATTTTTATTATTAATTAAAAAAGATATTACTATTAAGTATTATGAAATAAATAATAAAGATGCTACTACTGCTAATAATAATAATGATTGTTAATAATAATAGTAGCAGTAATAATAGTTAATATTGTAAGATAATTAATAATTGTTATTGTAAATAATAAAATAAATTAAATATTGTTTAATAATAATTATTTTAAAATTAATTAATAATATAAATAAATCTATTTTGTAATGTATAAGACTATTTGAGACTAAAATATTAAGTCTTTGTATGTATAAATAAATGAATTATGATGTCTAGGTTCAGAATGTAATATTAATAATAAAAGTATTAGTTAATATTGTAACATATATTTAATAAATATTATAGCAAATAATTAAACAAAATAAGTTATTGTTTGGTAATTATTCTAAAATAATTTAATAATAAAAATAGTCTATTTTTTGTTAGGTCTGTTTGAGACTAAAATTTAAAGTCTTAGCATATACAAAATATATGGAATATGATGTATATGTGTGTAATATAATAATAACAATAATAATAATAATTATAATAATAATAGTAGTAGTAGTAGTAGTAGTAGTAGTAGTAGTAGTGGTAGTAGTAGTAATAGTAGTGGAGATAATAATAATAGTAATAATATAATAATAGTAATAGGTAATATTGTAATTTAAATTTAAAAAAAAATAATTATTATTGTAAATAATTCAATAAAATAAGTCATTGTTTAATAGTATTTTTGTAATATAATTTAATAATAAAATACATCTATTTGAAATAATATTGTTTAGGTCTATTTAAGACTAAATATAGTCTTAGTATATATTAATATATGGATTATGATGTGTAGGATTATAATATTAATATAATTAACATACATTTTATTGAGGTTGATTAAATAATTTTTTTATATTACTATTGATGTAATTTTAATTTTGAATACGATTAATTATATTATATTATATTATATTATATTTTATTATATTATATTATATTATATTATATTATATTATATTATATTATATTATATTATATTATATTGGTCATAGTGTATGTGTATGAAGGGTTGTTTATGGGCGTCTCCCGCTGCATCCCACTGGGTTGCAGCTGGAAGGGCATGCGCTGTGTAAAAACATATGCTGAATCAGTTAGCGGTTCATTCCTCAGATTAATAAAAGGACAAAATATTCAAGTGCTTGAAAAAGCAGTGTTATGAACAGTTAAGGTAAACTCTAGTAAAAGTCGCTGTAATCTAAATCCAAATGACAGAACACTGAAATAAACGGATATAATAAGCACATCGACCTGAAAGTGTGATATATAAAGAGACAAGATTGTGTGCAGGTGGAGAGAAGTGCAATCGATCTTCATCCAAGTCCAAGTACAGACCAAATAATCGAACAAAATATGAATAGTAAGAGCTTTGACATCTGTAGACTGAAAAACCTGAGAGCCATTTATTCCTGTTAGCAGCACACATTATCATATCATGTTTACACACACCTCGCAGCGCACCTTTAATCTGTTTATGTGTGTCTTATTATAGTTGAACAGATGGATGTTGGTCTGCATGATGCATTGAGCTGTCAGGACTATACACTTTATCTCTCTCTCTCTCTCTCTCTCTCTCATATGTACATACAGATATATGTCTCTGTAGATATCAATCATCTGGGTTCATTCAGCAGGTTTGAAGGTTGTCATCTGACAGCAGAATTTACTGGTGTGTCAGAGCAGCCATCAGTCAATAAGCTAAAGCTGTCAGCATATGCTCATCTAGTCTGCAGTTGTATGTATGTGTGTATGTATATGTGTGTGTGTATTTGTGCAAGGCTGGTTTTTGATTATTCATTCTAAAATTTTCCATTCTCTTATAATACATATCGCTGTACAGAAGAGCAAGAAGAAGAAGAAGAAGCACTTCTCGGAAATATTTTTTAAATGTTTCGCACTTTGCATCTGAAATATAAATGTTTAAATATAGCTGCAAAAAGCCAAGGACTCCACTTTTCCATCACGCTCTCTGTTTTATTTAATTTTTAAATTAAATTTTATTTTATTTTATTTTATTTTATTTTATTTTATATATGTATTGTTTTATTTTATATATGTATTTTATTTTATTATTTGTTTATTTATATATTAATTTTATTTATTTATGTATTTTAATCATTAATTAAAAATGTTCTATTTTTTTATTTATTTATTTATTGTATTTTATAAATGTACGTTATTTTATATATATTTTAATTTTATTATTTTTATTTATTCATTTATTTATTATTTATTTTATTTATGTATGGCGGTTCATTCCGCTGTAGCGACCCCAGATTAATAAATGGACTAAGCCGACAAGAAAATAAATGAATAAATTTATGAATTTTTAAATTTCATTTTATATATGTATTTTATTTTTTTTTTTTTTATATACGTGTTTTTATTTTATTTTATATATGTGTTTTTATTTTATTTTATTATTATTATTTTTTTTTTTTTAATTTTAATATTTTTATTATTTTTCATTATTTTTTTGTTTATTTTATATTTGTTATATTATTTTTTATTTATTTGTTTATTTATTTATTATTTTATATATTTATTTCATTTTATTTGTTTACTTATATTATATAATTTATTTTTTTTATTATATATGTGCACTTTATTTAATTTTATTATTATTTATTTATTTTATATATGTGTTTTCATTTTATTTTATTTTATTTTATTTCATTTTGAGCTGCACAATTCTGGAGAAATGAAGAATATCAATTTTTAACTGTGAATGATTCATTTAAAAAGATCACTTGCTGGATTACTATATGACTGCATTTTTGAACAAATCGCTTGAATACTTGATGAATCAGGAAATGTTTGAATGATTCTTTTGAATCAACGACGCACTCAAAGGTTTCACTTGTTTTATTACAGCATAAATCTGAGTTTATGATTGAATTTCTGTACTGAATGATGCAACAACTCCCATAAAGAGCTGACTTTTTTCTTGAACTTCTTCAGGGATTGATTTATTGACTGATAATCACTGGCTGTTACTACTGGATGATGAGTTTTATTTCAGCACTCATTTGATAATTTAACTTTTTAGAACCAAAATAACCTTGATTGAAATTCTCTGGATTATAAATGTATGTGTGTATATATATATATATACATATATATTCATTGGTTTTATACCTGACGGTTGCTTTCTCCACATCAAACGCAGATCTGAATACTCTCTGTGATTGTACTTGTCAAAAGTTGAATAGACACAGCTGAATCAATATCATTTAAGCAAATATTGCATATTTGTTTGACTCAAGATCTTTAAACAATTGACTGTTCAGCTCAACATTATATAAGCTTCTTCTTTCTCTCCTCTCTCTCTTGTTTTTTCTCTCTCATCCTCAAGCATCCATCGGTCCATCCATTCATCCTGAAACACAAACACCCTCTCACACACCATCACAGCCAATTAAACCGGCTTTAGCTTTGGGCTGAAATTAAGTTCCCTTTCATGATCAAAACTGCCCAATCTCCTCTAATTCAGCCTGCACGAGCAGAAGCAGTGCGATGATGGAGAGAGCAAAACAAGCAGACGTATATGTGCTGAAGACGGGAGGTCAGAAGTGCTCTTGAGCCTCTGTCAGGGATTATTTATTTTTAAAAAGACCAAATAAGTGCAGGGAATATATTATGCGGTTATTATCACGCTTTAAAACTTACTTTGCTTTAAATTTTTCACCAAGCTGCATTAAATATCTGAGGTTTCAGTACAGGACATGCTTGTAATCTTTCAATCGAATCTATAAATCTGTCTAAAAAGAGATGATGAAAGGCAGACCGGTTTGACAATGGTCCCTGATGACGAGTGTGAAAACTATAAAACAGTGTTTCTCAACCAAAGGTGGGTCGCAGGAACATTTTCAGTGGGTCGTGGAGTGTGTGGTCAAAAAAACAACAACAAAAGTTTAATTTTTAACTTGTTTTGCGTACGCCAGACTTTTATTTTGAAATGCACACACGAAAACAGATCCCTTTGGAATCGACGTGGAAAGCGTCATGTTGCAGAGCAACATAGAGAGTCAGCTGGTGGAGCTGTCATGTGATAAGACACTGAAAAAGAAATTCAGTGAAGTAAGGCCCCGTTTACACTAGTGCGTTTTAGTTTTAAATAGTTTTAAATTTAAATAATATTATATTATTTAATATTTAATATTAAAATATAATATTTAATATTTAATTTAAATTTAGTTTTAAAATCGCAATGCCGGCTCAGCTTCATGACGTCTATCGGCCATCGGCCATAGACACTAGCATCGTCTATCGACCCAAGCCTTATCCTAACAATACGCTAAGTGACTAGTTTTGCAGTGATAAGCAATTTAGCTGTTTGCTCTAAACAAACACCACAGAAATTGAAATGCAGCCATTCAGAAGCACAGAATAGTGCACTTACTGCACTCCAGTGAAACGGTAAGGTTTACAATCTATTTAATACATATTAAACTCTTTAACATTATTAAATGTACATGCCTCTTTTGTCCAAAGCGACTTACAATCGATAATTGTGGAAGTATTTAGCGATTCAACAATGTGTTTTTTATTTATTTATTTATTTATTTATTTTTTAAGAGAGAAAAAAGTGTTTCTACAGGTGGTTTGTCAAGTCCGCTCACCGGTGTGAAGCTCACTCCGTAAATGTTTTTTTTTTTTTTTTTTTTGAGACGGTGTGCTTGTAAGAAAACAGTGCAGATGTGCAAAACTGGTGCATGTGTCAGTAAATTGTCAGTGAGATGAAAGAGTGTGTTTTCTACAGGTGGTTTGTTAAGCCAACTTACCTTTATGAGGCACACACAGAAATGCAACAACTATGTGATGTATTTAATATATATATACTTTGTAAGCCAGATTATTCACAGTCTTACGATCTGTTTGTCAACTGACAAATGTTTCTAAAATATGTATAATGCATATATCAAATAAATGAAGTGAAATATGAATCTTTAATATACATGAATTAAATTTGTAATACAGATGAAATATGTTAGAAGCAGTGAGGTTAACTAATATATATGAGTTCAGCTGACTCTTTTATTTAAGTATAATAAGTTTTAGTCAGCCAAGGCAGTACGGTGGCTAAGTGATTATCACTGTCGCCTCGAGCCAGCGAACACCTCACACCTCGAACCAGTGACCTTCTTGCTGTAAGGCGATTGTGCCACCCTCTGCGCCACCGTGACGCCCATGCACTATAGGTGAATTGGGTAATCAAATTTGGCTGTAGTGTATGAGTGTGTGTGTGTGTGAATGATTGTGTATGGGTGTTTCCCAGTACTGAGTTGCAGACGGAAAGGCATCCGCTCCGTAAAAAATCAATAATGTATTACTTGTAGAATCAGCCTTTTTGAACAAATCACTTAATAAACATTGAAGGGGAGAAAAAATTGATAATTTAAATAATTTAAAGTAGAATAAAAAAATGAATAAAACAATAAAAAATTAAATAAAGAATTTGTATTTTATTTTGAATATTTTAGTTTAAAAAAAAGAGAAAAAAAGCAAAGAAAAATAGCATTTATATTAGTCTGATTTCAAGTATTTATTCATAAGCCTGGTCTATTTTGCACAAATGTTCAACACAAAGCGCTCCTGTGAGGCAGATTATGAATCTTAATTGGCCTATATTTTGTAAAACTAAAACCCACCAGCTAAAGCTCTGAATATAAATTGAATAACAAGAATTGTTTAGCTATTTATACTGTGTTGTTGTCCCCAGAGCATATCATCATACTGTAGTATTTTTATATCCTCCGGAGGATTGCGCAATATTTGCACGATTGTATTAAACTCAGCTGACGCGTGAGTGTCACAGTGTTGCTGGCATGATGATCGGCGGCGCGCAGTTTGTCAGCCATTGAAATGACAGGCGGTGGATGTGCGTCTGTCGATTTAGACCGCATTTGAATGTTCAAAGTGTAGAACATGAAATTACTGATGTGCTTCATCTCGCTGGTGAATGTTCAATGTATAAGGCGCTGAGCTGTTTCACTCGCATCTCTACCTCTCACAGATGCTTGGCTCGGGTGAATCAGGTCTCCGGGGAGGACGGAGCTATTTCAGGCACTAGACTGGAGCTAAACTGCCTGCTGCTTGCAGTGCATGGAGATGGAGCTCACCTGGGTTATTATCACACAGTGTACAGTCGGAGTCAGAATTATTAGCCCCCCTCTATATTTTTTCCCCAATTTCTGTTTAATGGAGAGATTTTTTTAACATGTTTCTAAACATAATAGCTTTAATAACTCATTTTTAATTCCTTTTATCTTTGCCTTGATGACAGTACATAATAGTTAACTAGATATTTTTCAAAACACTAGTATTCAGCTTAACCCTTTTGTACTGTTCAAATTTACTACCTTTTGTTAAGGTCGGGATGGAAATATCCACTACATTAAACTGCTGTAAAATTAAATTCAATTAAATTCATGTTTACTTTTATAGCACTTTTACAATGTAGATTGTGTCAAAGCAGCTTAACATAGACGTTCTAGTAAAGTCCAGATTTCAGGATTGAAGTTCAGTTCAGTTCAGTTCAGTGTGGTTTAAAGGGCACATACATGACCCCTTTTTTTATATTTAATATAAGTCTTTTGTGTCAGCAGAATTTGTCTGTAAAGTTTCAGCTCAAAATACCCATCAGATTATTAATTATAGCTCTGTAAAGTCCCTCCATTACAACTTTTTGCTGTTTTTGGCGCTGGCCCTTTAAGAATAGTCCTCCCCGCCCACCGTTCCCGTCAGCGTGCCTCAATCTCCGCCCTCGGCTGCGTCAGACAGAAAGACTTAACAGGAACAGATGTAGCAGGAAGCAGATCTCACTATGTTTGAGAAATACAACAGTAAGAACTTTACCAAAGACTGTTTAATGTGTTTGTTAAGGAGTTGGAACGATGAGTCACACACAATGCAGTTAGAGTTCGTTCACGCACGTACGCGCGCGCGCGCACACACACACACAAACACACACAGACAGCGCGTGTTGAGCTTTGCACTACTTTGGCAAGCAAATGTGAAAGGATACAAGTTAATATCCTCTGCTGTATGGATATCTGTAATGTTAATGTACACAATAAACCTGATTTAATGTCCACAAACAGAGATTGAAGCGTCTTTTTGCTGACACGCGGCTGTGCTGATGAAGTAAAGCTGAAGTGAATCGCTGTAACTCATTAACATGCACTGTTTTAAACACGTTTTAAACTTGTGAAACTCACTCTTGATCACATTCGATGGTGATTAATGACCTTCGCGAAATGAACAGACCTTTTATTCCCGGTTGCTTTGCGCACGCCCTGTCTTGTTGAAATGATTATACGCGTTACTACGGAGACATGTTAATATGCAGCTGTCAATCAATTCGGTGGGCGGGGGGACCGCACTCCTACGTAAAGTTGCGGTCGGTCTCAAAACCGCTCCAATTGGTCCACCGTTTTTATGCTGTTAAATTGAAAAAAAAGGACTGGATGTGTTTATATCACTCCAAAATGACTGTCTATACACTATACCTACACATATGACTGTCCAAACAGCTTAAAAAGTAGATTTTTCATCAAAGGTGCCCTTTAAGTTTCACTGCTTAAAGGGCCACGAAACACCAAAACACATTTTTTGAGCTGTTGACAGTCATATGAGTCCCACGCTGCTATAAACACTATTACGAAACATATAATTGACTAAAAAGCAAAAATTGTTTGTTTTTGCGTTATTTCGAGCAAATTCGTTCTTCCGGTTTGAAACAAATTTTTGAGGCTGCGTCATGCCGATGAGATCCATGCATGTCCATACAGTGGAAGCCTGACCCGGCGAGTACACTCTGACCACTCTGAGTGTGCGGCATTTATTCATGAGATAGCCTTTGTTCAAGCCAATTAGCGCACTCTATTGTGTATGCGGTGCAACTCATTAATATGCACGAGAGCTTCGAAGACTGTGTACGCGTTGCAGTGTCCAGACGGCAGGGACGCCACGTTGTGCTTCCAAAACAAGTGGAAGGAGACAGACCTTTGTCAAAATGATTAACTGTTACAGAGTTTACAGTATGTTAATATCTGTACAATATTAAAGACTGAAAGATCCGCTGTAAAATCTGCTCTCCGAGTGTAAACACTGCAGTCAAACAATTGCTTTTGTGTAGAATTTTCGCCGCATTTTGTGACCGGATAGTCTGCGGAGGGTTTTTTTTATTTCTCCCCTACGCCGCGTGGTATCAAACACTCCATTAAAACAACACTCTTAATAGTTTCTCACACCTCGTTTGTCACGGGGGACATGCAGGAAATGTTCCTGGATTAAAGTATAAAGGCCAAACTGCCGTTAAAGTCGACAAATTAATAATTTGGCTAATAATTACATGACTGATGTCCATGTAAACAGTCACTGTCTTTCTCCCCTGCGTCTGTGTGTGTGCGTCGCTTGTTTGAAAATGAGCGTGTGCACACATGAAACTCCCATCTTTATGCAAAACCTTCCCTCATTCCCTCCCCTGACACTCCCATCTAAACAGAGCTGGACACACCCACTTTCCTGAGCTTTTCCAGACTGTAGGTGTGAAAACACCCAGCTGAGCCAGGGGGTTTCGTGGCCCTTTAAAGTTCAAACACTGAAGAGCAAATCCATCAATGCGCAGTCCCACAAGTCCCAGTCCAAGCAAGCCAGTGGTAACAGTGGTGAGAAAAAAAACAAGCAAACTACACCAGTTGGTGAAGTGAAGGGAAAAGGCCCAAAGGATCAATGCGGGGACTTATTTGTCACTGAGGTCTTTCAGGAATCAGTTTCATGCATTCCATTCCTCCATGACCACCACAGCATCAGTTCAGGATATGGCCTGGTCCAGGATTATAGATACCTTGGCATCATTTCTTCACAGGTCTTACATATATATATATATATATATATATATATATATATATATATATATATGTCACTGGTTTGGTGAAAAAAACCCACAAAATTATTTATTTTTTATATAAAAAGTAATTGTAGACTGGATTTCTTAATTTTATCACAGTTTTGGTGAAAGATTAGAAACAGCATTGCCTTTGATGCATTGCTAGTTTTTGTGCAGCATAAGATTTTCATTTTTTTCGCACTAATTTACTGTTCGTTTTTGCCCCATTGGCTTTCATTATAGCCACATTTTTTTTATTGCAAAGCCATGAAACCATATAATCATGCATTCCTCATTGTTGGTGGTTTACCTTGTTTTGAAGAGGTAAAATTAATCATTTTTACCATTGATCATCAGTCGTCAACATTACCCTTTAGATAGGCCTGTGCATGTGTGAATGTGTGTCTGTAGGTGTGTGAGAGTTACCTTTGCGCACTTAACTTAAAGGGTCTGAGAAAATCTAAATATGTATCTCAGCACTCAGAACTACATGGAGTAAACAAAAACAAATACTGTATTTAGGGTTATGGTTTATGTGTCAAAATAAGATTTGTAACCAAAAATAGCTAAACGGCTCAAAAGCACCCCAGAGTGGATGAAAATACCCCCAACAGCACACTAATATTAAAGTGCAATTTAAAGGCTAATTAAATTGTCAAATCATTGTATAACAATGGTTTGTTCTGTAGACAATCGAAAACATACTGCTTAAGGGGGCTTATAATATTGACCTTAAAATGATTTAAAAAACAATAATCTGTTTTTATTCTAGCCAAAATAAAACAAATAGGACTTTCTCCAGAAGAAAAAAATATTTTAGGAAATACTGTGAAAAATTCCTTGCTCTGTTAAACATCATTTGGGAAATATTTGAAAACGAATCACAGGAGGGCAAATTATTTTTTTTCTTCAACTGTATATGTGTGCCAGTTTGGAGGACGGACAGTCTGGCGGATGTTTAGAAGAGTTAAATAGAGCTTTTGATCATAAGCTTCAGCAGAGAGAGACCTCTCAGCTTCGTTTGGCCCTTTTCAGTGTTTTCTCAGCCATTAAAAGTGAATACTTGCTTTGCATTAGCCGGTGGGAGTTCGCTTCACTTTCAACAACCAACCTGTGGCTGTTCAACAAGAGTTAATGAGAATCTCCAATTAAGTGCATGTTGACATCACATCAAAGAGTCAGGCAACCTCCGTTAAAGCCTAAGGTATACTTTGGTTTAGTTTTTTTTTTTTTTTAAATGCATATATTAGTGTACTGTATGCACAGTCAAATGCACTGCCTTTCAGTTTGAAACTCCACAAACAGTTGATAAATTGATCTGAAATACAGTAAAATGCTGTATAAACTGTAATAATAATAATAATAATAGCTCAAAAATAATAATAATAGTTAAAAATTACTGTCCTTTGGTTTAGTCCCTTATTTATCAGGGGTCACCACAGCGGAATGAACCGCCAACTATTCCAGCATATGTTTTACGCAGCGGACACCCTTCCAGCTACAACCCAGTACTGGGAAACACCCATACAATCTTGCATTCACATACAAACACACACACTCATACTCTACTGCCAATTTAGTTTATCCAATTTACTTATAGCGCATGTGTTTGGACTGTGGGGGAAACCAGGGCACCCGGAGGAAACCCACACCAACAAGGGGAGAACATGCAAACTCCACACAGAAATGCCAACTGGCCCAGTCGGGACTCGAACCAGTGACGTTGCAGTGAGGTGAAAGTGCTAATCACTAAGCCACCGTGCTGCCTTGGCTGAACTTCATTCATTTTCTTTTTGGCTTAGTCCCTTTATTAATCTGGGGTCGCCACAGCGGAATGAACCGCCAATTTATCCAGCATATGTTTTTCACGCAGCGGATGACCTTCCAGCTGCAACCCATCTCTGGGAAACATCCATACACGCTCACTCACACTCATACACTACGGACAATTTAGCCTATACGCAATTCACCTATACCACATGTCTTTGGACTTGAACCAGCAGCCTTCTTGCTGTGAGGCAATCGACATTTGACAGGGCTGATTTGCCATTGTGTTCACGTGCTCAACAGAAATGACTGTGATTGGCTGTGAAGGTCATCAGTTCACCAAACTCACCTCTGTTTACTGAGTGTAACTACAGATACAGGGACACTGGAGCGTTTCAAAGTCACGTCGTTCAGCTGGTTTATCTATGAGGTGACATAAGAGCAATCAGCTGATCAATTTTCAGCGGTGAGAATGTGCTCGACAGCTCTCAAATGACTTTTTTAAAAATTTCAGTACCGATTGGTACTAGGGCTGCACGATTTGGGAAAATTGTCATGTTGCGATTATTAAGGTCAATATTGCGATATGCGATTTCCATTAATGGGTTTTTAAGAAAATTGCACACACAGATTAGTAATAATGCTGAAGTGTGCGTTTGTTCAACTTGAAATGATTTTAAAATAAATAATTTTTACAAAATAAATATCTGCATTATTGTAAACTTATTTTCATATTCCATATTTTCCATATTTCATATTTCTTGCAATTATTAAATGAAATATAACAATATTTTACATGTATGACTTTGTATTATTGTTTATGAGAGAGAAATGCAGCATGCACTATTTAAACATATCATATTTTGTCGGTTATATACACACACACACACACACACACACACACACACACACACACATACATACATACATACATACAACTTTTGGTTCTGCTTATTTGATTTAATTTAAAATGTGGCCATATGCATTATATGCATCCTACATGAAAACATTCAGCATGTTTCTGGTTTTGTAGAGAGCGTTGGGCACATGGAAAGATTAACAGCAGATATTCCTCATCACTCACCACAATACATGCATACAATAATTCTTCTAGCTTCAGTTTAATTCAATAATTTACTTTGAATGAAAACACTGAACCTGTGATGACGGTTGTGAGCAGTTTTGTCGGTTAGAGGAGACTTGACACCTGACGACAATTTCGCTTGATGGACGAAAAGGTGTTTGGCTGATACGTTTGCGTCATCAAGCCGATGTTTTGTGTACGTCTGTTGCCAGGCGACGGGCTCGAAAGCAAAGCGCCAAAATGGAAAGACGTCCGCATATCGCGGTCGTTTCGCTTTAACTGAACCTTTTGGTTTAGAACATACAGAAAGCGACTCGCGTCTATCTGCCACAAACATATTATACACGTTCAGAAAATCACGCGATGTCGAAGCTGTTTTTGGAGTACACAAGCAGACATTATCACTGTGTTTGCCCTGGCTCGGTGGCGCTCTTCAGCACGTGATACTCAGACACACACACACACACACACACACACACAGTCCTGATGGCTTCTGGGTTGTGTAGTTCTTTTTTAATTGCGTTACATTTTAATCGTATTAAAAGGAAACTACAAAAAATGGCGGTGCATTTTCTTTCTTGAATGTCTTGCTACGTCCAGGAATGCATTCGTTTATTAAATATAATCGCAAGATTCGAAGTAATGTAATCGCGTAGGCTGACATCGCGATTGCGATACGATTAATCGTGCAGCACTAATTGGTACCGAATTCCAGTATCATAACAACCCTAATGGGTGGTTTGTGTGTGTGTGAGTCAGGCATTGTGATGATGTCAGGTTGACTGTGCAACAAAAGTGTATAATCTTAGGAAACGTTAAACAAAATGTAAACTTTAATTTAATTCGCATGACAACACCTGGATAAATGTTTGTGTTTAATTCTCCGTGTCTCTAGTTTCAAACACACAAACTCTGGCTTCTCTATCAGTTTTCTTTGTGAGGATATTGAACTAAGCATACTTCAAAGATCATCCTACAGTAGATGAAAGCAGTGGACGCGATAACTTAAAAATAGCTTGCGAGAATAGGTGTTAGTGTGTTTTTGCCTTGTTTTAGAGGGATACGGTGGAGCAATTAAAGTGCTCTAATGACTGTTAACGAGTCTAACGAGGCTTAACGAAGGCCAGGGTTTAGGCCTCTGCTGCAAAGCTTGTTAAAAAAGGGCGAAGTGGGTCTTCAAGCACTCAGCTAATGAGAAAACACAATAATCAGGTAATCAGCCCCACAAAAAACGAGAGTATACACATTAAAGAGATGGTAGAGAACAAAACAAACCTGATTGTGTGACAAGGCACTGAATTGAATTGACCATGGATTCAATGTGGCTGCGATTGATACATATTCCCAATAGTGATATACAGGGAGCGAAGAATTATTAGGCAAGTTGTATTTTTGAGGATTCATTTTATTATTGAACAACAACCATGTTTTCAATGAACCCAAAAAACTCATTAATATCAAAGCTGAATATTTTTGGACGCAGTTTTTAGTTTGTTTTTAGTTTTAGCTATATTAGGAGGATATCTGTGTGCAGGTGACTATTACTGTGCAGAATTATTAGGCAACTTAACAAAAAACAAATATATACCCATTTCAATGATTTATTTTCACCAGTGAAACCAATATAACATCTCAACATTCACATTTATACATTTCTGACATTCAAAAACGCAACAAAAACAAATCAGTGACCAATATAGCCACCTTTCTTTGGAAGGACACTCAAAAGCCTGCCATCCATGGATTTTGTCAGTGTTTTGATCTGTTCACCATTAACATTGCGTGCAGCAGCAACCACAGCCTCCAGACACTGTTCAGAGAGGTGTACTGTTTTCCCTCCTTGTAGATCTCACATTTGATGATGGACCACAGGTTCTCTATGCGGTTCAGATCAGGTGAACAAGGAGGCCATGTCATTAGTTTTTCTTCTTTTAGACCCTTTCTTGCCAGCCACGCTGTGGAGTACTTGGACGCGTGTGATGGAGCATAATCCTGCATGAAAATCATGTTTTTCTTGAAGGATGCAGACTTCTTCCTGTACCACTGCTTGAAAAAGGTGTCTTCCAGAAACTGGCAGTAGAACTGGGAGTTGAGCTTGACTCCATCCTCAACTCGAAAAGGCCCCACAAGCTCATCTTTGATGATACCAGCCCAAACCAGTACTCCAAACCGGATGGAGCTCTCTGCCCTTTACCGATCCAGCCACGGGCCCATCCATCTGGCCCATCAAGACTCACTCTCATTTCATCAGTCCATAAAACCTTAGAAAAATCAGTCTTGAGATATTTCTTGGCCCAGTCTTGACGTTTCAGCTTGTGTGTCTTGTTCAGTGGTGGTCGTTTTTCAGCCTTTCTTACTTTGGCCATGTCTCTGAGTATTGCACACCTTGTGCTTTTGGGCACTCCAGTGATGTTGCAGCTCTGAAATATGGTAAAACTGGTGGTAAGTGGCATCTTGGCAGCTGCACACTTGACTTTTCTCAGTTCATGGGCTGTTATTTTGCGCCTTGGTTTTTCCACACGCTTCTTGCAAGCCTGTTGACTATTTTGAATGAAACGCTTGATTGTTCGATGATCACGCTTCAGAAGCTTGGCAATTTTAAGAGATCACCTAATATGCTTAATTGGTAGTAGGCTTTCGAGCCTATACAGCTCGGAGTAAGACAACATGCATAAATAAATAATCATTTGCCTAATAATTCTGCACTCCCTGTACAATGTGCATGAAAAGGTGAATGGAAATATTGCTAGTATGGACCAAAATTGACCTCAGTGCAATGTTTCCTGCAAAAAGAATTGAGATCTGGAGGCAAAACGGGGTCAAACTCAGCGAAGTGTACCTGATAAAGTAACTTGTATGTATATAGACATATTTGTGCAGAAGGAGAGAGAGAATGAACCAAAGAGAACTGTGTAATGTAAAAGGGAACAGCATTTGGAGTTCTCCAGGCCAAGAAAGCACAATGACGCAAAGAAAATCAAAAAGAACCGGAGGAGGATCAAAGTGTTTGAAGAGTACAGCAAGTAGTCTGAGGTCATGAGAGGAGCGAGAGGGCTCAAAATTCAGATAGAGGATCCTCAGATTTCAGCGTTTGGGTTAATGAGAGTCAAGGGCTTAATACTTACAGTGGGGGAAGGATGAAGGGGTTTATAACCAGTACAAAAGAACAAGTCAAATGTGCTCAGAACTGATTTTGTTTTGTCTTCTAAAAATAGCATACAAGCTGTTAGGGAGACATAATATATAATTTCAGTGTAGATATTGTGAGATGTGCAATGTTGAGTCAGGATTAAAGTTGACCAGTAGCCTGATGCACAAAGCCGGTTTGGGTACCTACCTTTAGATAAGTTCGTGTTTAGTTTGAGCAAACTCAGCAGGCACAGGATGTAAACATTACGTCAGGTTGACGTTGTACCCCAATGTCGTAGGATGTTGCAATTTGTTTGGGAAAAAAAAATGCGTTGGGACTCAAACCCGTAACCTTGCTGTGAGGCAACAGTGTTAACCACTGAGCCACCGTGCCGCTTTGGCTGAACTTATTATACTTAAATAAAATACCCATATATATTAGTTAACACAACTGCTTTAAACATCTGTGGTTTGTTTACTTCTGGATGGTGTTCAAGCAATGATTGTCTTTCTGCTGGTTTAGCATTTGGTTGCGCTGTTTTAAAAATGGTTTAAGTGGGCTGACAAAATTTGGGTGGGTTTGGGATCAGTTTTGATGTTTTGTTTGTGCGTTTTATGTTAAATATAACTACTATAGTCTTATCAACATCATTCTTAATTACAACAACTGATCTATTTAAGTTATCTAAACTTGAATCACATCCATTACACTTGTATTGTCAAGTCCTGTCAACTTTAACCGTTAAGACAGCTTGACTATTTCAGTGAAGTAAACTTCATTCATTCATTCATTCATTCATTCATTCATTCATTTTCTTTTCGGCTTAGTCCCTTTATTAATCCGGGGTCGCCACAGCGGAATGAACCGCCAACTTATCCAGCACATGTTTTACACAGTGGATGCTCTTCCAGCTGCAACCCATCCCTGCACCTGCATCCCAATTCACCTATACCACATGTCTTTGGACATTGGGGGAAATCAGAGCACCCGAAGGAAACCCACGCAAACACGGGGAAAACATGCAAACTCCACATAGAAATGCCAACTGACCCAGCCGAGGCTCGAACCAGCAACGTTCTTGCTGTGAGGCAATCGTGCTACGCACTGCACCACCGTGACGCCCATAAATTGAATTCATATTGTGAAAAAAATAATATTGCAATGTCCAATTTTTACATTTTTCAATACATATATCCAGTTTAAAATCTAAAAAATACATAAGTGTTTGTGACTTTTGCAACCCAGGCTCATTTCGAATACGAACCCGGGTCTACATTTCTGAGGACAATAGCTGAGTTTCCATCCAAAAATGCAAATTAACTTAATGCGCGAAACAGGAATATCGTATAAAAGACGTGCGAATAAAGCAGTGTTTCCATCCAACGAGTCAAAGAGAACAAAATCGTTACTTCCTGATTTTCTGCCACCAAATACCA
Source organism: Danio albolineatus (assembly GCA_903798035.1). Classification (NCBI taxonomy): domain Eukaryota; kingdom Metazoa; phylum Chordata; class Actinopteri; order Cypriniformes; family Danionidae; genus Danio; species Danio albolineatus. Next base: position 508,097 of record CAIGQQ010033860.1, read on the forward strand.
ACATTAGCACGGAATTTGATGTGGTAGGAGAAGCTGTGGCAATCTTTTAATAAATGACTTGCACCACAGAAGACAATGCCGACATGCAATGAACGTGTGTTGGTGTTTGAAGCCGTCAGCCGTGGAGCACAGACGCTCTTGAGAATTCTGGTGGTCATTAATAAGTGAAGTTTCACAAACTAATTTCGAGAGGAGCACGTGATATGATTGAGCTCAGCTGGTCTCTCATCTACAATCATTAGTCAGCCAATCAGATTAAATCAATCCCACTATAAGTAACCCAGCAAATAACACTCCCTTATCAGTGTTTTCCGAAGCCCCCCATCCACCCCTTCTCCCCCTAACACGGGGAGCCCTCGAGAACTACCTGATCTCGTACTCCCCTTTACATGCTCATCCTACCAGATGGGAGCCCTGGGCTCAACTATCTCCGAGATCAGGGTTCTCTCCCGGGACAGCATGCCAAACCTGCTAACAATTGTCAAACAATATCTAAGTGTGAACTCTTAAATATTACAACACTAATACTGAAACCGTTAAAGGGCACCTTTGATGAAAAATCTACTTTTTAAGCTGTTTGGACAGTCATAGGTGTAGTTATAGTGTATAGACCGTCATATTGGGCTGATATAAACACACCTAGTCCTTTTTTTTCAATTTAATAACATAAAAACGGTGGACCAATTGGAGCGGTTTTGAGACCGACCACAACTTTACGTAGGAGTGCGGTCCACCCGCCCACCCAATTGATTGATAGCTGCATATTAACATGTCTCCGTAGTAACGCGCATAATCATATCAACAAGACAGGACCGGGAATAAAAGATCTTTAAACAGCTATAATTAATAATCTGATGGGTATTTTGAGCTGAAACTTTACAGACAAATTCTGCTGACACAAAAGTCTTATATTAAATATAAAGGGGTCAAATATGTGCCCTTTAAGGCATTTTAGAATGACCAAAGCACATTTGTTTTACGATGTGCTCAGTCTGCTGGTTTGTCCATTCACACACATTTTTATCATCAAATGATCTCTTACAACAAAATCACATGGCCTTTTTAACAGCACACTGTAATTTGTTCGTAGTTTATGCGCAAATTCAAAATGTGCATAAAAATAGGTCTTTGGAAACTTAGCTAGTGAAATATGTAACCGGAGGTACGTCGTCTTGCAGTTTTTATTTTTGCAAATCCGCTTGAGGCCGCTGTGTCCGCTTTTTGATGATCTCAAACTTCAAATTCAATCTCAAAAATCCACCAAAGGACGCATTATACACTTCAGCCGACCAGGCCAGCTTGCTGTTGACTGACTGACCCCACCTGGTCCCTAAACCCAACCGATAGTGTTTTCAAAAGCAGTCTAGAAAAAGAAAAGCAGTCGTGGCCGCATGATTTCACGACATTTACATTCTGTTGTTTGTTTATTTTGCTTTACCTGCTTTCTGTAACCGTTCTTAGCTGGACTTGAACCCTGTCGTCGCAGTCAACTCAAGCGTTCCAAGTCTGCCGATGTTCACAGCAAGCTACTGGGCAAACTGGTAACACCTGAAAAGCCGTCCACACGGAGGTAAGCAGTCCGCTGTTAGCACCAAAAGGAGTAGAAGTCATCTGCAGCGTCATACCACCCTGTAGCTTTCATTTTAAAGGCGAAATACAGCCATACGTACCTCTGGCTACATAATTCAGGCTCTCTAGAAATGTAGACAGGGGTACATATCCACAATGAGCCTGATTTTGTTTTAGCATTTATATTCTTGCTTGGCTCTTTAAAAGGTCATGGACTTTAAAAATATATTTCTTCAAACAAGAAAGGTCACGTTATAGTCACAGACACACACACATGGCTATTATACAGTAAAGAAGAAACATGTAAACGTAAGTTGTAAATGAGGCTATTTTATTGTATATCCATGATTTAACCACAACACAAACCGTTATATAAGCACACCCTTCCTCTATCACAACACATTCCAGTTTTCACCCAATAAACGCCTGCTGGTCTTGTCGCCAACCACTTTCGCCTCAGTGCAAATGTTGTAGATAAGAGCAGAACCCATGTAATACGCACACACACATACACATGTCATTTCCGCTGACTGAATTCTCCTGCTGTTTGGCCTGTGAGTCATTCAGGAACAAGGAATCATGGAGCAGGTCTCCCCGTCCCATCTGTCTCTCTGGCTGACCGCTGTGTAGATCAGAATTACATTAACACCTCTACACAGTGTCCACTCCTTCTTCCTCCCGCGTTCACCATAACTTGAGCCTACACTACTCTTTTTTTTATTATTATTATTTTTTTTTTTTATTACTGTCATTTTCTGTATGACATTTAGTTGAGTTTCAACATACGTTTGACTGCAGTTTCTCGGGACGGTGAACACTATAAGGGGCAGATTGGCACCAGCAACTTTTCTCCCTTACTAATGCATGTATTCATAATATTCAGAACAAAATAAGTCATAAATACACAACTTCTGAAAATTCTGAAAATCTCTGAACAAGACAACTTCTAGATTTGTTGAAATAAAATCTGGTATATTGAAATAAATCGACAAAAGTGGGGGGAATGCACAACACTTGGGGGCAGGAAGACACCTTTCATTCCTTTTCACATAAATGATATTTACAGGCACATATTATTAAAGAATAAAGGTTTATTTTCATCCAGTCCAGTTCTACTTCATATTTATTTACAGATGAGCTGTCCCTTTAAGGACATATAAACACGACAGCTTATATTTTCTAGAACATTCGATCTGACCGTCCCTGAAGAGGCAAGATCAATAATTCAATCTTCAGATCTTTCACATCTTTGATTCTGACAAACAACAAACACACACACATGCGTACAGTTAGGAATGAGCTCAACACATACATGAACTCACTGGCCACTTTATTAGGTACACTCTACTGGTACTTTGTCCGACCCCCTTTTAGCCTTCGGAACCGCCTTAATCCTTTCTTGGCATAGGTTCAACAAGGTACTGGAAATATTCCTCAGAGTTTTTGGTCCATGTTGACATGATAGCATTATGCAGTTGCCTGCAGATTTGTCGGCTGCACATTCATGATGCGAATCTCCCGTTCCACCACATCCCAAAGGTGCTCTATTGGATTGAGTTCTGGTGATTGTGGAGGCCATTTGAGCACAGTGAACTCAATGTCATGTTCAAGAAACCAGTCTGAGATGATTTGCGCTTTATGACATGGTGCGTTATCCTGCTGGAAGAAGCCATCAGAAGATGGGGACACTGTGGTCATAAAGGGATGGACATCGTCAGCAACAATACTCATGTAGGCTGTGGCGTTGACACGATGCTCAATTGGTACTAATGGGCCCAAAGTGTGCCAAGAAAATATCCCCCACACCAGTACACCACCACCACCAGCCTGAACCATTGATACAAGGCAGGATGGATCCATGCTTTCATGGTGTTAATGCCAAATTGTGACCCGACCATCCGAATGTCGCAGCAGAAATGGAGACGCATCAAACCAGGCAACGTTTCTCCAATCTTCTATTGTGCAATGTTGGTGAGCCTGTGTGAATTGTAGCCTCAGTTTCCTGTTCTTAGCTAACATGAGTGGCACCCGGTGTGGTCTTATGCTGCCTTGCTGCTGCCATGTGATTGGCAGATTAGAAATTTGCATTAATAACCAGTTGGACAGGTTTACCTAATAAAGTGGCTGGTGAGTGTACTTGTACTTATGGTTTACAAGAACACTCCATTGGCATAATGTACTTCGCATTGTACAAATTTTTATTATATGGCCTTGCTATACTCCTTTCACTAAACCCACCCCTTGACTTCAAAATTTGAATGTCAAAAACTCTGTTAAGTATGATTTTTAATTGTTGTGAATTACAGGGACACGAGGTGTGTCTCTGTAAACCACCTTAATATAGTGCAACTAAGTCATACCTAGGTCGACACGGAATCTGCGAGCGCAGAATTCCGCAGATTTTTAGCCCAACATTGATTGTTTATTTACCTGTGTAAATGTGTGTAAATTTATATTCATTCAGTTTTGAAATCATTTCAGTAATAATATTGACTAATATGAAAATATTTATATGATTTATTTACATTATAGTTTGTAAAGTAATCTTTTCTGTCTTTTAGTAGAGATATTATATGAGAGACTTGCTTTGTTTACCAAATAAAGTGGATCTAATTGGATTTGCATTGTAAACATTAAAAAAAAAGTTAAAGATGTATTACTTTTTGTTTTATATATTAAGGTTTTAGTTATGATACTCCCAAAATCATTCCGCATAAATCCGCAGATTTTTACCAAAATTCTGCGCAGAAATAGCGAAAAAATGTCTACAGATTCTGTCTGGCTCTAGTCATACCCATTTTATTGTACAACTTTGTGTCCTTGTAAACTATATAAAGCTGTACACACAAACACACAGACACACTGTTGAACCCAACAGTCAACTTTATCAAATGAAATGAGTGTAGTTAACTCAAAATTTACAGGAAGTTAATGCTACTCATTTGAAAAGAGTTTTGAATTCCGTGTTGAAGGTAATGAGTTAATTAAATGAGGTCATCACTTCATCTTAAATGGAGTAAGTTCACAGAACTCATATAGATTAGTTTTTAACGATTTTAGCAATCGTTTCCTCAAACGGTTTGAGTGGACGTAACTTATTAGGTTTTACAGTACTCAGTTGGTTTGAGTTCTCTTCATTTATTGGGTTTTACAGTACTCAGTTGGTTTGAGTTCTCTTCATTTATTGGGTTTTACAGTACTCAGTTGGTTTGAGTTCTCTTCATTTATTGGGTTTTACTGTGCTCAGATTGCTTCATTTACTCAAATGTATTAAGTTCACAGTACTCATTAGGATTAGTTTTTTTAACTCAAATGGTTTGTAGCAATGTGTCAAAGCGTTTGAGTTGACTTAACTTACTGTGTTTTAAAGTACTTGATTGGTTGAACTTAACTGGTTTGTTGCAGTCGGTTTCCTCAACTGCTTTGACCTTAACTTTTTGGGTTTTACAGTGCAGATCTCTACAATGAGGCAACCAGTAAATATACACATTCCTTTCATATGTCAGAACCAAGTCAAGCAAGCGCACACACTTGCATACACAACATTAAACATTAAATGTGTGAGTCTGCGGATAGCGAAACCAATAGACTCGCCAGAGAAATGCCGCTGTTTCCTTTAACAGCGTTCTTCTTTTCAAGATGTATCCTCAACCTTATGTCTTTGTTTCTTCTTGAAGATATCAGCTGGAGGTATCGTGTTTCAGCTCGTGTCTAAGTGTCCAATTGATTTCTTTGCAGGAAGAAACGTTTTCTCCTGTCGAAATCGTCATTCACCTTAGATTTCAGCAAAGTGGCACTGGAGGAAAAAAAAACCCTATGTATCTTCAGATGCCGCTGTGCTGAAGTGTTCTTTCGAAAACAGAAGAATGAGCAATCGATGGGATGAAAGAACACCATTCAGTGCCTATGCATGTCTTGTATTTCACTCCTCCAACATGTTTAATCACGTACTACTTCATCGTTAGCGTGCATGTGCAAGTGTGTGATTGCTCTTTGCACATTGTCATGCTGTCAGCTTTAATAATCCTCGTGCCATCACTTTTATTCAAAGAGAGAGCAATTGTAAGCATTAATGAGTTCATTACATGGGGTCACTTTTAAAGACCAGTTGTCTTTTCGGTGCAGGGAATATTCTAACAAAACAGGCCTGCGCTTTCAATCACACACGCACACACATACATGCGCACACACACGTACATTGGCTGCATCTCTTCTCCCAGCAGATTCTTCTTATCTGTGTTCGTGACTGGCTCTTTCCTCAAATCTCCTCTTTTTCTGTCTGTACTTCTGAAGCTGTTGCTGTGAGCCTCGGTTATAATTAGAGGTGCTCGACGAGGCTCTCTTCTAGACCTTACTAAAATGAAGAATTTTAGATTATCTTAACTCGCTAGATTCATGCTGGCTTCTGTTGAAATCTGTTAGCTGAAAAAATAGAATGTTTTTAATTCTGCATGCGGATGTTTGTGTAGTCCACTGGTAGTTTACTTGGGAATTTATCTATTATAATTACAGTTAAAGGATGGCCCTATATTGCGGGGGGCAGGGGGTTTATTTATTTACATAAAATGATTTTCTCATAGGCGCCACAGTGCGTAGTGAGTAGCACGTTCGCCTCACAGCAAGAAGGTTGCTGGTTCGAGCCTCGGCCGGGTCAGTTGGCATTTCTGTGTGGAGTTCGCATGTTCTCCCCGTGGTTGCGTGGGTTTCCTCCTGGTGCTCCGGTTTCCCCCACAAGTCAAAGATATGCGGTACAAGTAAATTGGGTCCGCTAAAATTGTCCGTAGTGTATGAGTGTGAATGGGAGAGTGAGATGGGTTATGGCTGGAAGGGCATCTGCTGTGTAAAACAAATGCTGGATAAGTTGGCGGATCATTCCGCTGTGGCGACCCCTGATTAATAAAGGCACTAAGCTGACAAGAAAATGAATGAATGAATGAATGAATGAATGATTTTCTCATATAAATTTTTGAATGTTTTATTGTGACTTTTAACATCGTAACATATTAAATGAAACAATTCCAGTATGTTTACAGTAGTGTGTTTTTTCTTCAGTAGAATGCTGATGGTTTTTCAGATTAAAAATAAACATACAAATAACAAAATAAACATACAAATGAGCCCAAAGCAATATCCATGGCTCCTGGTGACACAATGAGGTCTTGTAAAGCGAAGCGATGACAATAAACTCTCTAAGGAATTTAACATGATTAATAATTTCAACATAATTTACAATTTTAGTGCCGTTGTAATTTCACATGAGTAATGTCATTTTCCCACCGTGTTCGACATTAAAATCAATACAACACACGTTGCAGGAAGTCAAGGTCGCTTCTAGACAAAAACTTGTCATTAACAACATTAAAGCATGGCTCCATCCTGCCTTGTATCAACGGTTCATGCTGGTGGTGGTGTAATGGTGTGGGGGATATATTCTTGGCACACTTTGGGCCCATTAGTACCAATTGAGCATCGTGTCAACGCCACAGCCTACCTGAGTATTGTTGCTGACCATGTCCATCCCTTTATGACCACAGTGTATCCATCATCTGATGGCTACATCCAGCAGGATAACGCACCATGTCATAAAGCGCAAATCATCTCAGACTGGTTTCTTGAACATGACAATGAGTTCACTGTATTCAAATGGCCCCCACAGTCACCAGAGTCAATCCAATCGTCAAGGTGGCTTCTAGACAAAAACATGAATTCTTCCGTCCAGCTGTTTGTAAATTTACATGTATATATTTTTTTCTGTGCCGAAGCACAACCTGACTCTTTTCCTTCCATTATGTGTTCTACTACTGACGCAGCTGCTTGTTGCTACTGCCAACGTTCAAGTCCCGCATCTACCTCCTGCGCAGAAATCAACAGCGCACCTGAGTTGTAGAGTATGTTGCCAGATTGAGGTAAAATATGTTACAAGATTTGAATATTGCGTCAATTGTGTGAGGTAATGAACTTCATTCAAGATCTGAAAACAAATATGAACAAAAGTACTGTTTTGAAACTGCATTGGGACGTACAAATTAGGGGAGTTTCCCGGGAGAAATAACAAACCGGGAGGGATGGCAGGAGATGGGTGTGAAATACAGGAGACAGGTGTTGGCAGGTATAGTTCTTTGTTTACTTTTTTTATTTTATTTTTGTCCAAATTTTTTTATTCTGTTTGAATATTTAGGAGATTACAACATTCTAACATTGTTATAAACTGCGTAGCAATAGTTTCTCTGTAAACCCTTGAGATGGTTGTGCGTGAAAATCCCAGCAGATCAGCAGTTTCTGAAATACTCAGACCAGCCCGTGTGGCACCAACAACCATGCCACATTCAAAGTCACTTAAATCACCTTTCTTCCCCATTTTAATGCTCGGTTTGAACCGCAGCAGATCTTCTTGACCATGTCTACATGCCTAAATGCATTGAGTTGCTGCCACGTGATTGGCTGATTAGAAATTTGCATGAACAAGCAGTTAGATAGTCATAATCATAGTCACAATATACACAACTTCTACAGTAGCAAGACTCCATCAGTATACATTAGGGATGGGCGGATCGATCCTGAAGTATCGATATTTTCGATACTGGGAATGTATCAAAAGGATCGATCCTTAAGTAAAAGTATCGGTCTTTTCTGGGGGTTTTCTCACTGAGTTAAATATTTAAATAATTTTAGCGCCACTTATTATATAAATATTTACTTAAATAGGAACATGAATGGGAACTATAATATCCTTCCGCTGGATCTCCGCTAATGGGTCAGCGTTAGCTCACGGCAGCTTCCAGCTTCTGTCTGCAAACCTGTAGTACAGACACCACACACACACTCCCAGTGCGGGTTGTAAGACTTTGGCAGAATCCTTTAAGGAATCCGGTCATTGTCCAGCTAACCCAGTGGGAATTATTTTACAAAAAGTGGAGTCGAGTTCAATACAGACAGCCTGTTTATATTAAGTTTTACCTGATATAGCCTATGTTCACATGAACACAGATGCAGACACTGTAATTATAATATGCTGAGGGGGAATCATTATATATGATTCTTTGTAATATTAATATGCCAAAGCTGAGGGGGAATCCTACTCTAAACTCTTTATGTAATTTGCGTAAATTGGCATATATCAGATTTCTGTTACATTCACAGGGTTCAGAATAATAGACTGTAGACCAGTCAAGTAAAGACTAAGTAGTTTAGTTTAAATAGTTTTAAATAAACTTGTTTATCAAATAAAATACAAAGTTTAGGTACACATAATAACTGGGAGAGATGTACTTTTTTAATTAAACAAGGTTTCTGCAGTGTATTATTTTTCGTCATAAATGGTGCCATGCAATTAAAGTTTTTATTTAAATAAATGTAAAAAAGGAATCATGTTTTTTGTGTTTAATTGAATAAAAATAATGGTGATGATAATAATAATTATAATGTTAATATAATTATATTATAATAATGATTATAATAAAGGTGATAACCATTTTTTAATCACAATAAAATATTTAATTAAAGTATTGGTATCGGTATAGATATTGACGATACTTGTCTTGAAATACTTGGTATCGGATCGGAAACAAAAATATTGGTATCGCCCATCCCTAGTATACATGTGCAAGGTTTTATTATAGAAAGTTTCTAAACTTTAAATGTGTGTGAGATAATGAGTGCGAGACCTGGGGAAGTGAGATAAATGCTGTTGGTAATGCTGTGCGATGCCATTCAGCCGATGCCATGGGCAGTCAGGAAGAGAATGTGCAAAAATATTATTACACCATTTCATTGCAAATTGTTTCAGCGCGTATATTGAAACAGCCCTGTGGGGAACAGCACTGCTCTGAATTGAATTAACGCCGCAGAATAACTCTGGACATAGTGATAAGATGCTCTTGTGAGAGCCGAGCATGTTGTGTGACTTTGTGCACCTGTAAGTTGTGTTACGCTAAACGACACATTCTGCAGATTAGGCTGGTTAGCTGCACTTCACCAGAGTGTGAACAGTAAAATCAATATTTCACCCATCTTTCCGTCAGCTTAAGATGGATAGAGGCACTTTGGGCTTCAAGCGCACTCAGCACGCACACACACACACATACACTTCACACACTACGCAGAGCAATTGGAGTGTATCTGGCTAATGGATTACACACTGTGCTTCTATTACTGGACTTTAATGAGTGATGGATCTCATCACTCTTCATTTCTGTCTATCATACTTTCTTATCGTCTTTTCCTCAGATCAACACTGTTGCTGTTGGAAAAGTGATTAGATCCTTGCGTGTATTCCAGCATGAAGAGTGGATGTCTGTGTATGAGTTTGCGCCATTTATTCATGAGAAATACTTAGTTCAAACCAATCAGCGCGCTCTATTATGAATGCGGCACAATTTCATTAATATTCATGATCGCTTCGAAGATTGTTTGTACCTGTTGCAGTGATCAGATGGCAGAGACACGCCACGTTGTGTTGCCAAAACAAGTGGAAGAAGAAGAATTGTTTGGAGACACAGGTCGCCAGTGTTGTTTTTGTGCTGCAACGAAGGTTTTGTTTTCATTTTCCCGCTATAAGAGCGCAGCTGGACTCCCACGACACGTGGCAGAAATGGTGAAATCCGGATTTGCCGCTCGTCTCCTTTTAAAACAGACGCGGCTTCAGTTCATGTTGATCCGCCTGTCTCTACAGATTTGGTTAGTAAGCGATCAGTGGTCTTTGCTTGTTTATTCAGATGGCAAAGTTAGTTCGTATCGTCATGAATGCACCAGTGTTTAGTGGTTTTTCCCCTTTAAATATTTTGATTTCATAAGAGAATGAGTGTTAATTCCAAAGACGCCTGTTTCTTGCTTGTGGGTTAAATTTGCTGCGACACATTGGTTGAAGACCACTCCTTTAATAATCTTGTGGTGATGTAGGTAGGATAGTAGTTTTTGAGAGCCAGTCCTCCAGGTGTGACTCTTGGAGATTTTTTTGGGCCATTGATCCATAGTCCTGACATTGCATTTGGACAGGACAAGCACACGTCCTCTTCATAACACTTCCAGTTGACTTCAATTTCAGTTTTTATTCCCTTAAATGAGAATTTTAGCAGTTTTTCTTACAGCCTCTTTAATTTTGTGAAGGTCAACAAACTTTTGCCTCCAATCCCAGCTCTGTTCATTTCTCTTTCCCATTGTGATGAACGACTGAATGAGTTTGACCTCATAGTGCTGAAGACTAAATTATTAGCCCTCCGGTGAAATATAAATTCTCTTTCAAATATTTCCCAAGTGATATTTAACAGCAAGGACATTTTTTATAGTTATTATGTTTTTTCTTCTGGACAGTCTTAAAAATACGCAAATAAAAGAAGAAAGAAGTGATTTCTGAATTCACTTTGACTTGTATTTCATTTTAGACAAAACAACAAACATTATTTAATGTGTTCCTTGTTATTTTTATTGTTTGTTTATTTGTTTGTTTACAAATGTTTCAATTTTGGTTCTTACAACACGTTTCAAAAATGTTGAAACCGAATCAGAAGCAGTTTTATTGCTTTGGCTAGAGAAGCTTCCAGTGTACATAAAGCGACAAGTGACAACACAAAATAAATATGAAAAAAAGGCGATAGACATTAAACAGAGATGCAGTCAGTCCAAAAAGTTCTGGATGTTGAAATGTATGTACAGATTTGTTATAAATATACACGTTGTAAGGTGCTGTGTACAAATGCGTAAGAAGTATTGCATTGTATAACGTTATAAGGTGCTGTGTACAAGTGCGTATGAGAAAGTATTGCACGTTTATTGCACAATAGGGAAAATATTAACTGTTTATGAGGTAGATGGCCTGAGGAAAGAAACTTTTCCTGTGTCTGGCAGTTTTTGTGCTCGGTGCTCTGTAGCGCCGGCCAGACGGTAACAGTTCAAATAGGAAGTGTGCTGGGTGCGAGGCGTCCAGGGTGATATTGCGAGCCATTTTACTCTCTCTGGAAGAGTACAGTTCTTGAAGTGTAGGAAGGGTAGTGCCAGTGATTCGTTCAGCAGTCCGGACTATTCGGTGTAGTCTACAGAGGTCGGTAAAGCATTTACCATTTTGTAATGTTGCCATTCCTTAAAAGACGTTTAGGGACTGAAGACACCAAGTGATGAAGTGTTTCAGGTGTATTTTTTCTCATTCTTCCTGCAAACAAGCCTTAAGGTGGGCAACACTATAGGGTCTTCGTTGTCACATTTTGCGCTTCAAAATGCTCCACACATTCTCTATTGGAGGCAGGTCGGGACTGCAGGCAGGCCAGTCAAGATGAAAACTGGTATTTTTGCAAGGTAATTAGGCAAGTCATTGTAAAACAGTGGTCTGTTCTGTAGACAATCAAAAGATATTGCTTGAAAGGGCTAATAATATTGACTTTAAAATTGTTTTTAAAAACTGCTTTTATTCTAGCTGAAATAAAATAAATAAGACTTTCTCCAGAAAAAAAAAAAATATATATATATATATAGGAAATACTGCGAAGAATTCCTTGCTCTGTTAACCGTCATTTGGGAAATACTTCAGTGAAAAATCACTGGAGGGCTAATAATTAAATAAATAAAAACTTATTTATACTGAGAAATCACAAATCCAGGTTATAAAGTCAGAATTCCGACTTTACAACTTGAGATTGCTACTTTTTTGTGTCAGAATTCTGACTTTAAACCTCAAACTGCTACTTTATATTTCAGAATTTTGACTTTGTAGCTCAGAATTGCACACATTCTCTATTGGAGACAGGTCGGGACTGCAGGCAGGCCAGTCAAGATGTAAACTAGTATCTGTAAAATAGCTAATGAAATATTACACTGTACTCTTCATGACAAAGACAAAAAAATATTACATATATGTGATTTATATTAAACTGTTGCATGTTTGTTTGCTTTTATTTATTCTAAAAACATGCTTTTGTAAATTTAGTGGGCAAAAGTTTGAAAAGCTAAGCAGCGCAGACACTTTTTGGCAGCTTTCTTTCGGCGTGTTTCCCAAGGGTGCCAATATTAGTGGATGGCAGTGTAAATTAGGGTCATTTGTGAAGGAATGTGTTTTGTGCTGGATTTTGGATGAATCTGTGAAGCGGCAGTGCGGCACCTGTCAGATGACGACGGGTAAAGCAGAGGCTTAGCTGGAGCTCAAGAGACAGACTGCCATCTGCTTCACATACACACACACGTCCAGACCCACCGGTTACATCATTGATGTAACAGAGAATTTAAAGCACATCGAATGGCAATCCTTCTACTCCGGCTTATTATCAAGCAATGAGCTTGACCAGTGTAGTTACTGTAAAGTTCTTCATAACATATTCCAAGTGTGTTGGTTTGTGGTAAATATTTGTAAGTATTCCCCCTCAAAAATAAGTATATGTAAATAAAGATGTATATAAGTGTATATACTCATCCATTTGGAAAGGCTCCGATTTATGAGGTCCAATTCTAATGGAAAATTCTTTGCTACCTGGGAACCCTTTCTCGCATACTTACACCTGAAATGTGGTTCAATCCAAATCCAACATCCCTCAGGAGAACTGACTGACTACCTTTCAGGACGTTTTGATGACTGCTTACTCCGTAACACTACATTTCTGTTTTTGTATTTCCAACAGCTGAAGCCACATGTATGCCAGTTGATATTACATTTAACTGCAGAGTGTGGATATTATGAGATAATGTTGTTTGGTCTGTTGTACTTAATAAATCTTAAAATAATAATAAATAAGTGTATATACTTTACTGATTTATATATTTCATATTAATCAGTTACACTGTATTACCAAACTGCATATTTAGGATTAAATCTCCCCTGGATATTTCAACTATAAAGTGATAGTCTTTTTAATATACCAAGCCA
>CAIGQQ010033860.1:523260-541514 GCA_903798035.1 Danio albolineatus
TTTTTTTTATTATTATTATTATTATTGATTGATTTATTTATTTTTATTTTCTAATGAGGAATTTATTTTTTTTCCACTTAAACCTGTGTTGTCAATTGTCAATCATTCTCCAGTCCTCCATTGACCACAAACAATCATACTTCCTCTATCTGCAAACTGTTATCAGATAAGGCATGCTCTGTAACATTTTGTTTTCACACCTTTAAGAACATTGCATTGTAAAGGAAAGCTAAGTGAGATCTTTCCAGTCAATGGCAAGAAACTTCTACTTCTGCAAAAATGCATCATTAGTATGCAAACATATCATACTCAACAGAAGAAGTTCAGTTAATATTTTACCTCAAGCAATACCAACACAATGGTGTAATGAACAAACAAGAAAAAAAAAATAATAAAGAATATATTTCTTTTTCCCCAACACCTGTCTGGGGTAAGTTCTGGGTACTGGGGTTTTATTTATTGTAAAGCCTTGGAAAACTTAATAAAGACATGTTATACAAAAGATAAAAAAACTGCTTTTATTCTAGCCAAAATAAAACAAATAAGACTTTCTCCAGAAGAAAAAATATTATAGGAAATACTGTGAAAAAATCCTAAATCTGTTCAACATCATTTGGGAAATATTTGGAAAAAGAAAAAAAACGACTTCAACCATATATAAAAAGCCACCCGAGGTGCATTATCACCCTGAAATGATCCTCCTAAACATGCTATTTTTTGTGTAACATCTTTTATTAATGTTTCTAAGGCCTGCTTTTGAAAAAGCTGGATTAAATTGCTCTTTGTGCCATTAGGAAATGAAGGTGTCAGGCAGGCGAGTGTGCGGAGGATTAGTCTCTTTGAGTCACTGTTATAATCAAGTGAATAATCTTCTTCTTCTTCTTAAGTGCTTCTTTCTCCCCCTCCCGCATCTTCAATCAGGCAACTACAGATATTAGTGTATTTTAATGCCTGCTAAAAGGCTTTGGCTGTAAATAGCTGTTTCTGCGCTAGATTAATCCCGGCTATCTGTTTCTGGGTGTTTCTGGGCTGTTTATGACTTCATCCGGCTTCTGAATGTTTGAGTGTTCAAATTTAATCACATCAAATCCTCATCGGGTCTGTCTGCTTCAAAAGCCGCTGAAATAACGAGCTGCGTTTAGTATTGTGTGCAAAAAAAAGAATTATTGACTTTCAAGTCTGGGATCTGCAAGACCCAAATATTTATTAAAAAACTCAAAGTGTCAGGGGGATGACTTTATAACTTTTGATAATGTTAGCCTCTTAAAGCCCAAGCTGTTTTTTTGCATGAGTTTTCAATTTCTCTTTGCTCTTTGGGCTTATTAGAACCTAATTAGAATGAAACCAAAGTATCATCTTTTGATTTGATGTACTTTTAGAGATAAATGATGTCCATATATGTGGACTCGTGGTTAATAACAAATACACATATATTTTTGAACAATTTTTGACTATCAGAAAGTAAAAACTTAATGTTTTTGCCCATTTCGGACAGTTAAAAATAGTGTTTGGAACATTTTATATGCTACAAAACAATTGCAGGATGACACTGTATGTCTGTAGCAAAATATAAAACATTCAACGTATACAATTGTGGACATAAGAGCTAGAATGTAAATATAGACAACAAGATGAATTAAATATCACGTCTAACAAATATAGTGAGATTAGATCCAGCGGTAGATCCTTGATGAGCCGTCCGACCTGCACAGCTCTTACCCGGGTTTCTGTTCTCAAAGCACCCGCTGACTGCCTGGATGCAGCGTATGCAGCGTGTGTGGTCACGTGATGTGCGTTTTCAGCTGTGTAGTGTGGACGGAAAGATGTTCAGAAATGCTAGGTGAAACGCCAGTGTGGACGTGGATTGTTTTAGATTTAAAACTAAAACGTATTAATGTAAATGGTGTCTGTATATGTGAACTTGTGTTTAATAACACATACACACATATTTTTTGAACATGTTTTGACTATCAGAAAGTAAAAACTAAATTTTTTGCCCATTTTTTTGTCCACATATGTGGCCACTAAGCCAGAGGAGGCTAGAGGAGATCGAAATATTAAAAATGTTGATGGCAAAATGTTGAATTACTTCTGTTTTTTTTTTTTGAGATTTGAGAGACACCAGATACTAAACTTGTTCCTTGTTTCTGTAGATATCTCTTCTATTCAACTCTGCTAGCGTTTTTTCAAAAGTTTCTATTCACCACCAGTGTTTTTATGTTTTTTACCTAAATTTAATGGCCCTCAGAATATTTTATGCTTGGAATTTATGATAATTTATCACAAAACATACTTTAAATCGCTGCTATTGAACAAAAAAAAAAAAATTCTTTCTTCATGTGATCTTCATGTGTTCATGTTATCATAACTTGAGTGCAGATCCAAAATTCAACTTTTTTGACAATTTTTTTTTTCTCAAAGTAGTGCATTTTCAAGATACTGTAAATATTATACACTGACCGGCCACTTTCTTAGGTACACCTGTTCAACTGCTCGTTAATGCAAATTTCTAGTCAGCCAATCACATGGCAGCAACTGAATGCATTTAGGCATTTTGACATGATCAAGACGATCTGCTGCAGTTCAAATTAAGCATCAGAATGGGGAAGAAAGGTAATTTAAAGGACTTTGAACGTGGCGTGGATGTTGGTGTCTGAGTATTCTGATCTACTGTGATTTTCATGCTCTAGGGTTTACAGAGAATGGTCTGAAAGAGAGAAAATATCCAGTGAGTAGCCGTTCTGTGAACGTAAATGCCTTGTTGATGCCAGAGGTCAGAGGTGAAAGGTCACACTGGTTTCAGCTGATAGAAAGGCAACAGTAACTCAAATAACCACTTGTTACAACCGAGGTCTGCAGAAGAGCAACTCTGAACACACAACACGTCCAACCTTGAAGCAGATGGGCTACAGCAGCAGAAGACCACACCGGGTGCCACTCCTGTCAGCAACAATAGAAGAGTGGAAAAACGTTATCTGGTCTGATGAGTCTCGATTTCTGCTGCGGCATTCGGATAGTAGGGTCAGAATTTGGCATTAACAACATAAAGGCATGGATCCATTCTGCCTTGTATCAACGGTTCAGGCTGGTAATGGTGGTTTAAAGGTGTGGGGGATATTTTCTTGGCATACTTTGGGCACGTTAGTACCAATTAAGCATTGTGTCAACGCCACAGCCTAGTCCTGAGTATCGTTGCTGACCATGTCCATCCCTTTTAATACCACAGTGTATCCATCTTCTGACAGCTACATCCAGCAGGATAACACACCATATCATAAAGCGTGAATCATCTCAGACTGGTTTCTTGAACATGACAAGGAGTTCACTGTACTCAAATGGCCTCCACAGTCACCAGACTTCAATCCAATAGAGCACCTTTGGGATGTGGTGGAACGGGAGATTCGCATCATGGATGTGCAGCCGACAAATCTGCAGCAACTGCGTGATGCTATCATGTCAATATGGACCGAAATCTCTGAGGAATATTTCCAGTACCTTAATGAATCTATGCCACGAAGGATTAAGGCAGTTTGGAAGGCAAAATGGGGTCCAATCCGGTGCTAGTAAGGTGTACCTAATAAAGTGAGTAATATACCTAAAACAAAGGTTTCAGTGAAAACTTTGCATCGTCTCTTCATTGATAAAATGGTAGGGAAAGGGTTAATGTACAATTACTAATTACTGTAGATATTGCAGTACTACTGTACTTTGCTATTTCCGCAGTACATAGATATTGACCTGATATAAAAAGATAATACACTGTTGTTATATCACATTTCACTGATTTTGAGGTGTGTGGAGGTGTGGTGGGGGGATACTTACTTAACCGTTCCCCATCAACTGTCAGCTCACAGTAGAAAAAACAAGCCACATCCAATGTTTTTTAATATGCTGTTTCTATAGGAACTGCATCACAATGCTAACTAAAAAAGCAGTCGCAGCTTCCGGTTCATGCGGACTTTAAACTCCCGCCACCCATCATTAATCCACCCATCAGAGGCATAATAGCTGAGTGGGTGCCGAGAGTGAGATATGAGAATGGAAAAGCCAGCACTTTCTTTACGCCACAGAGAACAGGATGGCCGTAAAAGTGTGTGTTTGTGTGTGTGCGTGTGTGGTGTCCGACTGGGTGCTGAGTGTGCAGTGTAACAGTACAGGCTGTTTCTCATTGCTCATGCTGATGCAGTTTGTGTGTGGAAGTGCAGCGTTCACTTTGAAAGATGGCAGTGATTACACACACGATGTGTCTATATGTTGTTGTGTCGGTGTGTGGAGGAGGCAGGATGTTTCGTAAGTAAAATGTGTTCCTGTAATCAAGCAGAATAAAAATGCCATGTTTTCTCTCTCTAAATGCCACATTAGAAAGTCATTTCTGTCGTTTATAGTGTCGCAGATGTGTTTGTGTGGTGACGAATGATGATATCGGGAGGCTTTTGATGATTTAGATTTTGTTAGAATAGGTCTTCAAATGTGTCCTTAAGGCATGGGACGATAACCGTTATCAAGGTATACCGTGGTTTGGAAAAGTAAAGGTTTTAAAACCGGCAAAATGTTCTGCTATGCCGTTCCTGAGATATGTGTAAGATTTTTTTTATTCATGTTTTTAAGGACAACAGTATTTCCAGCAGAAAATATATCCAAACATGCCACTTTAAATTGTAAAGAAATCAGTTTTTGAAACTATCAAAGACAGCAGAAGTCAAAGATTCATTTGAATTATTCAGCATGACATGTTTACTGTTACAAAATATTATAAATGTTTCTCAAAACAAACATTTTTTTTTTTTACTCAGACACTTGTATTCATTCAAGTGTATTCATAACTAAATTCGAGAGGATCACGTGTTTATGATTTATCACAGCCGGTCTCGCATTAACTAATCACGATCTCCCAATCATATGATTCCTCATTTATGATAAATAACCACAGTTTCAGTCAACAGCTTTCCACAGCGTTCCTTCCCCTTCTCCTCCTTTTCTTAGATCGGGCGGCACGACTGCCCAGTGGTTAGCACTGTTGCCCCACAGTCCTCACCAGGCTGGCGGGTGTTTCTGTGCGGCATTTGTATTTTCTCCCCGCGTCCGCATGGATTTCCCCCGGGTCCTCCGGTTTCCTCCCACCATCCAAAGATATACATAATTCATAACTGATTAAGCAATTCAGGCATTTGTCTAACTCCCTTCCTCCTCAAGGGTTTCCTTAGCTACCGCAGCCGGGGAGTTTGAGATCTATCTAAGCTCAAGCTCTCCTCTCGCTCTACAAATGGGAGGGAGCCCTGGGCTCGAGGATCCCTTAAGCTCAGGGCTCTCTCCTGGGACAGCATACCAAACAAGCTTAGATTAAATCATCAGCTAAGTGTGAACTCTTGAATTGTAGTTTAAATTTGTTCACAAATTTGTACACAAGATTTTACCCACATTTAAAAATGACTTTCGCTGCTTGTTTCAACTGGTTTTATTCCAAATTTGATAAAGATAGCATGCAAAATGAGATTTCTGTAAAAAGTTTTCCGATATCAGTGTCCTTCTTTTCCTCACCGTCAGAGGCATTTTCTCAAAACTGACCTTCCCAAACTTAAACAAAAACAGATGCTAAATTAATTTGGTCTACATTCACAGCTCATGTATCTTTGGAAAGAAGACACTCTGGGCTTTATTATCCATCATCTAGAGTTTATAATGGAATTATTAAAATGGAAAAAAGTTAGGATGCTTATGTAATATTAAAAAAATGCACTGCACTAAACATTTGACTATTTCATAAACATACATATGAAATTAGTCCTGAAGCAATACAGAAAAGTAATAGGTCTAAAGCTACACATCTCCTGAGTATATGTTTTGAATTTGATGCCAAAATGATGTAAAATAAAATCAGTTGACTATTTATTTTTGCTTTGTTTTTGTAATCAGGCACAGATAAATTTCATATCAAATTTTTATATTTTTCAGCCTACATATTGGTTATCAGCATCATATAATATCAGTTATCAGCATTATATCATCCAAAATGTCCATATTCACTCAAAAGAATTACGTTTGCTGTTTGTTCAAACTACTTATTAGGCTAAAATGAGCTGATACGACACAACTCTTGAGTTTTTTGGCGGGCAACTTAATTGTTTTATGATCATTCATTCATTTTCCTTCGGCTTAGTCTCTATTTCAGAGGTCGCCACTGTGGAATGAACCACCAACTATTCCAGCATATGTTTTACTCCGCGGATGCCCTTCCAGCCACAACCCAGTACTGGAAAACACCCATATACTCTCACATTCACTCACACACTCATACACTACTGGCAATTAAGTGTATTCAATTCACCTAGTGCGTGTGTTTGGACTGTGGGGAATCCAAAGGAGAGAACACAGGGAGAACATGCAAACTCCACATAGAAATGCCAACTGACCCAGCCTGGACTCAAACCAGTGACCTTCATGCTGTGAGGTGACACTGAGCCACCGTGCCGCCCTGTTTTATGTTCAATCCATTTAAATTTGTAAAAGCTAATAAGCTAACTTAATTCCTTCAAGTTGTCTCAACAGAGCTTGTTTTACCGTGTTGGTTCATTCCCAATCTCATATGCACTGCTATATCTAAAATAATTTATTCATATTTGATGCGAGCACCAATAATATTATGTTTTGTCTTTGTGTTTCACTTTAGTCAAACTGGTTTTGATTGACGTTTGACTTATAAATGATTTAAATGACATATTGCTGATGAAGGCTTTAAAAAGATGGGGTCCTGCATGTTTTGGATGGGACAGAAAGGACATATGAAGGTGTGTGTTTGTGTATGTGCGTAGGTAATTAATGAGGGTGGTGGGCATCTTCACTCTGATTGGGGTCAGAAAGGCAATGAAGGGATGCTTTCATTAGTGTGTGCTCTTGCATATGAGTGTTTGGAGGACGTTGTGCATGCGTGTAATCAGTCGTCTGTCTGGTGTTTCGCCTCAGTGCGGAGCAGGTCTGCCTAATCCAGCCAATCAAACGCCACTGAGCCGATGGATAATTAGACCACCACTTGTACTGGTACTTGAGAGCTACACGTAGAGCATCTGTGCTGAGAGTACACAGTTTAAATTAAGATAATAATTATTAGTTTTATTGTGATTTGATGATGATGATGATGATGATGATGATGAAAAGCCTTTATTTGTAGGGCTGTCAAAATTAGCGCGTTAACGCACGCTGATTAATTTGGAATATTTAAACCGTTAAAAAAAAATTAACGCATTTAACGCAGTGGCAGTTTTTTTTATTTCCTGTTGTGACCGACGTGTGTTCAGGGCCGGCGCGTCCATAGAGGCGACCTAGGCAGCCGACAAGGGCAGCAGAATAGTGAGCAAACCCCCCGGTCCTCACTTTAATCCGCGACACCTACCCCCTCCTTCCCGCTCCTCACGTTCATCCGCGAACCGGTCACTTTCTTTTTCACTTTCGGGTTGAGGGCGGAGTGATCACCGTTCGCCTAGAGCACCAGTTCAGCTTGCTCCGGCCCTGCGTGTGTTTAATGAGCAAAGGAGTATGGATAAAGGATAATATGGATAATATGGATCCATGTAAATGCACTCAGTGAAAGTGCCAGATGATGTCGCAAGCTGTCAAAGACAGCCCATTCCTTTCTAAGTTGATTCCAAGCGCCCTCAAATGTTTCATTAAGTTTGACGTGTTTCCCTGTGCTTCGCGTTGCTGTATCAGAATCCTTGCTTGAGAAATACAGTCATACTTTAAGAACCGTAGTCGTGCGTGGTGATGATCTGAAGGGAGTGCGCTGTACTGCGCACTCTCTCTCTGTCTGTGTGAGTGTGTGTGTGTGTGTGTGCGTGTGTTGTCACCCGATAATGTCAATAGACTGGCCTGTCTTAGCAACTGGCTAAATATTAAGGAGGACTAAGCAAAATTGTTTCTACTTTATAATTAATGTTCTTAACTCGCAAAACAACTTTACAATGAATACAATTGTTTGTATTCAATACTTTATTATTTTTATTTTTTCTTCCAATTTCCATATTTGCAATGCCTGTATTTTGAATTTTTTTTTGTAGTTCACTTAGAATCCAACATGGAAATAATTTTAGTTTGTTATTGGCATTGATTGTTTTAAAATTCAAATGGCACTTACATGCCTGTGTTTTTATTTCTGTAATAAATACGTCTTTTCGTGATTAATCATGATTAATCACAGACAAAAGTGTGATTAATTAGTTAATTTTTTTAATCAATTGACAGCCCCACATACACTTTTACATGCAGTGAAGTTGGACCCCCCCGACCATAGACAGACATCATATTTCAAGGAAAGACAGGTCAGATGAGAGGTAGCTTTAGAAAGAGCAAATGAGATAGATTAGGGAAGAGGGATGCAAAAAAAAGCCCCCCTCGGACTGCCGGTGAAGTAGGGCAGTGTGAGATCAGGGGGAAAAAAGCCCCAGCACAAGCACATAAACATGTAGACATAACATCGCAACATGGGATGGGAACAGGGGATCTGGACATAGTCCTATAAGGGTGGCAGCCATCTGGATCTGCAGCCAGGGGGTGCTGGTCACAGACCCGCCTGCTCACACTGGTGTGCATATCAGTATGAATTCTCATGTGTACTTGCATACCTGTCAACCCTCCCTTTTTTCCCTGGATTCTCCCGTATTTTACAGTTCTATCCTGCTATCATCCCGTAAAGGTATTTTCCCATATTTCTGCCATATTTTCAGTTTTTCTCTGAAGGGTGGCAATAATCATTAAAGAGCCGATCCTTCCTATATGCAACCCATACCGCCGAACCACCAGGGGCCGCCCCTTGCTCTTAAATGTGAGTCCGTTCTGTGCTTTCGGTTTATTTAGGCATGAACACACTTTGAAATAAATCTAAAAACGGTGGGATTGCCTTTCCTTTTTATTACAGGTGCCGTCGCTCCTCCTATATAATCCTCAAAACAGTCATAAAACGGTGCGTGACTGTCAGCTGACGCGCTCCATAGTGATAAGTAGACGCTGTTTCCCAAACAGATTCTGTACATGCGATTTGAAGCGGAGTGAAAGTAGACACTGGGTTTTGGGTGCATGTTTGAACAGATATATACACATAAATAATAATAATAACGTATAAAGATGTCCATCTTGATGTTTTTTTTTTCCCAAACACAACTAATTTTGTCCTAAATGAGCATAAAAATTAGGAAAGCAATCGACTGCTTTCATTATAACGCTAAATGTGTGCATTTTTTAAAGTGACACCTCTGTTATTTAATGTAATCAAACAATGGGGTGTTATCCCTTATCATGGTGGGCGTATCCCTTATTTTCACATCCCAATGTTGACAGGTACTGTATGTACTTGTAATCTTCATTCTTAATAATGCGAAGGCAAACTATCAGTCACAAGACATAAATCAATAGAACACCCCAACCATCCAGTGTATATTATTGTACATGTTAATGTTTTTTTTTTTTTATTATCAGGGTGCTTTCACACCTCTAGTACATTTTATTTGGTCCAGAACAAAGTTAAAAATTATACATTGTAGCAATTTCGAGCTGTTTTGGTTCTGTTTCACACCAGACCGACTGCTCAGAACTGAACCAGTTAAAAAAAAAACCTGAAAGCCGTCATGGCTTGGCGAATTTTCTGAACTAAATTTTCTTTTTTGTGAGTCCCCCCTGGGAATTGGGTTTCTGGGACCAAGACTGATCCTATTGTATAATTAAAGACATGCATGGGTTATGAAATTGAGCATTTATCTTTTATACTGTTAAGTTAGCTCAGTTAGCTTATGTGCTAGCATAATCATACCTTTACCCTTAACCTCTTGGCCACAATAAGCTAACGCAGCTCTGATTAGCCACACAGCAAGGTATCACAATAATAGCTTTTGATCAGACATTTACCACAGACGATCCCTTAGGTGTCCTAAGCAGACTCGATTGCAAGGGGGGGCTCGATTTCTCACCACACCGGCACACCCATGAGTCCACAAAGCAGCGCAAATGGATTTGCTATTTAAACAATGTGGCGCAAAAAGTGAAAGTTACTGTTGCGCTGGTCTGAAAATAGCAACAAATCGCACCAAACACATCATGCGCCTTATTGCGCCACGTGTATGATAGGGCCCTAGGTAATTAAAAGGCCATTTAAATACAACATTAATGATGTCATTCATTCAATCATTCTTTTTCTTTTCGGCTTAGTCCCTTTAATAATCTGTGGTCGCCAAAGCGGAATGAACCGCCAACTCATCCTGCATACGTTTTTATGCAGCTGATGTCCTTTAGCTTACCCAATTCACCTATACCACTTGTCTTTGGACTTGTGGGGGAAACCCGGAGGAAACCCACACGAACACGGGGAGAACTTTCAAACTCCACACAGACGTGCCAACTTTTCCAGCCGAGGCTCAAACCAGCGACCTTCTTGCTGTGGGATGATCGTGCTACCAACTGTGCCACCGTGACGCCACATTAATGATGTAAATAGGAATTACTTTTTTGAAGAAACACCAATTGTAGCCAATCACAGTCATGTCCGTTGAGCGCATCAATGTAATGCAACGTAATAAGGACACAATATAAACATCTGCTGTGACTCAGTGACCAATGCTTACTTTTTTCTCGGATGAAGCCCAATCCTGCCAGCTTCGTCCCTGCTGTTTGTACACAGCGTTAGCGCAGGCTTGATTATGGGTTGCTGTTCGTATGTTCAGTCTCCAGCAACGGCCGAGACTCCAGCAGGTGTGTATCTGAGATCATCAGAGCTGATTAGAACAAACAATTGGAGCCTGCAGGACTGGCCAGATCCCCCGCTCGCCTTTTCCTCTCTCTTTTTTTTTTATAGCCCTCTTCATGTAGGCCTGAAGCTATTCTTTGCGTTTCTATTTTATTTGTGATGTTATGTGTTTATTGATCGGCCAGTAGCGTCTAGACCTGAATTGATTGAGGTCTTTTATGTCTCCATAGTGGGGTTATATTGGAGCAGCATGACTGGTAATGATATTAGCTGGGGTTTAGGGTTTTGCGAACGCACCACACGTACGTGCAAACACACATGAGGAAACACAAAGAGGTTCGGCTCTTGCGAGAAGTGATGCCCCAACATGAGCTTTTGGCAGGAGGCCATGTCTGGCAGAGGTCGGTTGTGAATGTCGATTAATACTTGAGTGGTTTGTTGGCTCGAGTATTGCGTTTGTGTCTGGAGAGCCTCGGATGAAGATATTCGGAGAGTTCAATAGACGTTTGCCAAAAAAAATAAATAAAAAAGTATAATAATCAATAATTTTTGTCAGCTTTCTTTTACCCAGGATGGTCCTTAAAGGGATAGTTCACCCCAAAATCAATATTTACTCTATTTACTCATTCTGAAGTGGTTCCAATCCAAACCCTTCTGATTTTATTAGATTTTTTTTACTGAAATAGTGGGAGGAATCAGTCTGAACAACAGAACCAATTTCATTTCACACTCAAAGGTCTTCCAAAAAAAGTGGACAATGTGTCTCCCAGTGGTGGTACCTGTCCAGCCTCTGACATAGACACACATTAAACCTGAAGGCACCCTCTGTGTTTTTGCCTCAAATCTAGTCCATGTTTGTTGTTTCCCCGCGCAGAGCTCGCTCACTTTCTCTCTCTCTTACTTCCCCTCTCTCTCTCTCTCGTTCTCTGGTCGGTGAGATAAACTCATGCAACACAATTTGAATTTTAATCCGCAGCAGTAATGCTCGCATGTTTCGCTTCTCACTGCAGTCGGGCTCTGGCAAGTACAGAAAGAGAGAGATATAGAGCCGAGCCTCTATCTGTCAGGCGTGCAAAACCAACACAATGGCTATTTTATTAGCAGCATCGCATGTAAAAACAGCACAATGGTGGCTTGAGTACAATTAAACAGCACAGAGACAACAAAAAAGAGGTTCCTCAAAGATTTTGCATCAAAGGTGGTGGAGACGAGAACTTTCCATCGGCCTTTGACAGCGTAGGTAGGGCTGTGCAATTAATCGAATCGCAAAAAAATCGTGATTTAAGCACATGCAATTTCTAATTCGCAAAGGCTGCAATTTTATCTATTAGTTTATTAAGATTTTTGTTCACATTCTTGTGCGCATGATTTTAATATGTTAACCAATCAGAGCTCACTCTACGAAGTTGAGCGGGAGAAGCGAATAGGTGGTTTTTATTTACGTTAGTTTTTATTTATTGTTCTAACTGGAATTGAGGTTAGTTCATCTTTATTTATTCATGTCGTCTGTTTTTAATACAATTTATTACAGTTTTGTTTATCAAGCAGTTAGTGCTACTGTCTACAGTATGTGTTTAGCTAGAGCTGAGGGTAGTTCATCTTCATTTATTTTATGTTGTTTGTAGTAAAGACAATTTTACTACAGTTTTATTTACTAAACGTAATACTATATTATTTCATTGTGAAATGTTTTGTTATGCTCTTCTTGTGCGCTGAATACATTTAGAATGTGTGTATGTAGCTTGTTTGAAAAAGCAAAAACAGTTGCCAAAATTGCAAATAAAATTGCAATATTGTTCAAGAAATCGCAATATGATTATTTTGTCCACATTGCACAGCCCTAGTTAACACTATGCATAACTCCTTCCCACACCAAAAAGAAAGCAGCCAAACAAAGAATAAATTTAAATGACTTATCCACTTCGTGTCCACAAGAAGGGTTCAAAATATATGTTTTTGATGTACAAAAAACAAATGACGAGCCCACAGTTTATGTTACGAATCTGGTCTAGGGTCAAGGCTGCAACATAAAAGACCACCAGACAAATAAAATTCACTTTTGCGACCCTTTGGAGTCAGGTCCCTTTGTTTGTCTTTTTTGTTTTTTAATCACCCAAAACGTGACGCCACCTACCTCGAGGAGGACCCACAGAAAAATAATAAACAAAAAAGCACACTCAAACTAAACACCCAATTTAAACTAACTACACTAAACAAAATAACAAAAATAAAAATACAAAGTCTACCCCTACCTCCCTAACTAGGTAAAAAAAAATATTTACAGAAAAGAAAAGTGTGGCATCCAACCCCTACTGCCTCTTATGCCGAGTTCAGACATGATTTTAGCCCTGATTTTGACTCGCCGACAGGTTTTGAGAAATCGCCGACAAAGGCCTGAAATCACAGGCAAATCGGTGCTCGTGCACGCGAGTGACAATCACACAATATGAACTATCAAAGACGCGATCTGAGAGAATCGCAGATGAGTCGCCGATGCCTAGGAGATATTTGGTGTGCTGAATATCTGGAGCTGTCGGCGATTCAAATCATGCTGTGTGAAATGTGTTTTGACTGAGAATAAAATCGGCGATCGCCTACAGCCAATGAGAGAGCAGCATTCACTAGTGTGGGTACCTGCAGGCCAGCGGGAGGTTGAGGGAAAAGTTAAAATCTAATTTTCAGTTTATTCGGACCCAAGAAATTCAGGGGAAATTTGTGTAAATTTGTCATGACCTCCCGTGTCTGTTTGACGTGTCATGTGAGCAATATCACAACCCAACCCGGTCAAAAAATAAAAAAAGGTTGAGGAGAAATTGCTAATTTCCTTTAAAGCCAGGTGAGCAAGTATGTACATTTTCTACCCCATTAAAGGCTTCTTTCTCGTTATGTAGTTAATAACAAAAGATATACTATGTGTTTTTGGGTGTAAGACGTAGTTTGGACAAAGTTGTCTGCGATTCGTCCTATTTTGAAGTCATGCAGTGTGAAACTCCCAGTCGCCGATCCATCTTGCAGTGTAAACAAAGCAGCGACAAAACGCTAGCCCAGATAATCATGAAGTGTGAACACATCTGTGACGCGACTGCTTTGAAAAAATCATGCAGTCTGAACTGGCATTACCAGGCTTTACCGTGAACATAACTCAATATTTACAATATCAACCAACAAACAAACCAAAAACAAAATAATAGGAGGGGGAAACATGGATTGATATACAACGAAGAGTCACAATTTAATCAACAACACTCTTTTTAAAGGACGCCCTGGGTCCCTCCCACCAATCCCAGGATACGTCGTCGTAATTAGGGCGGGGTCTGTAGATGAAAAGAGAGGGAGATGGAGAGACAGTCACACATACACCTGCGAACGCGACAGTCTGGATTCACTAAAGACCAAAAATTATGTTTAAAAGGCATGGATTTGTTATTTTTGCAGCTGCCATAACCCATATTCAGTTGAAGTCACGCTCTCATCACTGTCCAGCAGTAGTCTACGAGCTCCTTTTGCACTGATAGCGTGCAAAATATGCTCAAAGGCATAGATTTACTTTTCCTGTTCGACCACAGGCACTGATTTGTTGCACAAGTGTTGCAGCATATGTGTGTGCCCACCTCCTGTCCTGATCTTAGGCTTATTTTTACCACGGCTGCTGTACTGCACTTTTGTGATGCAAAACTCGCTTCATCACAAACCCAGCAGCATGTACAGTTGAAGTCCAAATGATTAGACCTTCTGGCAATTAAATTTTCAAGTATGATGTCAAATGATGTTTCAAGAGTTCACACTTAGCTGATGATTGATTATAAAGCTTGTTTGGCATGCTGTCCCGGGAGAGAGCCCTGAGCTCATAAGATCCTCGAGCCCGGGGCTCCCTCCCGTTTGCAGGGCGAGAGGAGAGTTTGAGCTCGGGTAGATCTCGAGAACTCCCCTGCGGGTAGATAATTATGCTCTTAAGAGATAACTACTTACTAGGAGCATGTCTATGGTGCTGATTTGGATTAGTCAATTAACTTAAGTTGCATGTTTTTGGACGGTGGGAGGGAACTGGGGAACTTGAGGGAAACCAACGTGAGCACGGGGAGAACGTGTAAACTCCACACAGAAACGTCAGCTGTGTTGGTAAGGACTAGAACCAGTGACGTTCTTGCTGTGAGGCAACAGTACTAACCACACAACATGCCACCCGTCTAGGAAAGGAGGAGGAGTAGGGGTGGAAGGTGGGATTCTTCAAAATGAAGATGGCTGTGATATGGAACTTAGGGTATTTATAGTGGCTTAGGAATCATCTGATTGGTGAATCATAAATTGAATAATGCGGGACCAGCTGCAAGCAATCATCAGCACGTGATCCTCTCGAAATTAGTTTATAAATAAGCTTCACTTATTAGCAGTGAATTTTTCACAGTATTTCCTATAATATTTTTTCTTCTGGAGAATTTTTTTTATTTCGGCTAGAATAAAAGCAGTTTTTCATTTTTAAAAACCACTTTAAGGTCAATAATATTAGCCCCTTTACGCAATTTTTTTAGATTGTCTACAGAACATAGCACTGTTTTACAATAGCTATGTTTCAATCCAAAAATGTGAATGAACTGTATGCGCAAAACTGGATTATCGCATAAAAGACGTGCGAATAAAGCAGCGTTTCCCTCCAACGAGTCAAAGTGGACAAAATTGTCACTTCCTGATTAACTGGTGCCAAATATCAACAGTAAAAACGTAATTTGCTGCAGTAGGAAAAGCTGAGTCAATCTTTTTCTTCATTTAATAAATGACTTGTGCCTCAGAAGGCAATCTTGACACGCAGTGAACGCGTGGTGGCGTTTGAAGGTGTCAGACGCGGAGCACAGACGCTCTTGAATCTGGAGGTCATTAATAATATAATAACACAACTACTGAAACGGTAAGGCATTTTAGAATGACCAAAACAACATTTCAGATGTTTTACGATGTGCTCAGCCTGCTGGTTTGACCATTTACACACGTTTTCATCATCACATGATCTCGTATAACAAAATCACATGACCTTTTTTCAATGCGCAGACTGGAGCTTATGCGGTAAACGTGTTTCCATCGCAGTTTATGCGCATCTTTTCTTATCGAATAAAAAGTTTATCCTACTCAGTTATGCGCATAAGTTTTTTTAATGCGCATTTTCAAAATTTATCATGGTGTTTCCATCAACCGATTTATGCGCATATCCAAAATGCAAATAAAAATAGCTGGATGGAAACTTAGCTAATGACTTGCCTAATTACCATAACTCACCCTAATTACTCTAGTTAAATGTCACTTTAAGCTGAATACAGTACCAGTATCTTGAAAACTATCTAGTCTAATATTATGTGCTGTCATAATGGTAAAGATAAAAGAAATCTGTTAATAGAAATGAATTATTAAAACTATTATGTTTAGAAATGTGTTGAAAAAAAATCTTCTTTCCGTTAAATCAGAAATTGGGGAAAAAAATATATATATGGGGGCTAAAAATTCAAGACTTAAACTGTATCTGTTCATTAGAGCATCTCTGCTCGCTTCACTGCCGTGTCCAACAATGAGAAGTAAGAGAGAAGCTGATGGAGGCCAGTTTGTTCATCATGATTGTGTCATTCATGACTTCTAGGAATAACCCTTGATCGATTGTGTCCGTCATTATGGAAATGAGCTGCTGTGTTGTTTCATTTGCACATCGTCAGCAGAATGGCCTGCAGAACCACTGGCACTTTTATGGGATTGCAGACTAGATTAGAATCTATGTCTAATGGGCGATTTTTTCCTTTAGGCTTAATTAATGTAGTGTTTTGCCACAGATATATCTGTATTATTTTAAAGAACCACACTTTTTTGGTTTAAATAAAAGGGATATACTTTATTTTAAGGTGTCAATGTTACAGTGTAACCATATATATATATAACTGCTGAGAAATGTTAAAGGGGATCTATTATGCCTGTTTTTTACAGGATGTAAAATAGCTGTCTGATGTGTGTATGTGAAGTTTAATTTGCTTGCCCCATTTAAACAGCGCTTGGGAAATATTTTTAAAACTATTACAATTTTAAGGAATGCTAATCATTTTAAAATTCAGTTGTACTTTTTGGTCATGTTGCCAATAGCTGTCTGTTTTTGTATCTCTTGGTTTTTATTGGCCTGTGTTATTTCCTGTCATCATGTTGAGTTGCTGTCTGCGTAATTTCATGCTGCTGGAGCATAGATAGGGAAGGCAAATTCAGTTACAATTCTACATTTTGCTACTTACTTGGTTTTGCGCAAAGAACTGCATGAAAATATTCCTTTATTCTTCGATAACATGTGCCTGTAAATATCATTAATGTGAAAAGGAACAAAAGCTGTTGACATGAATCTGCTCCCTAGTGTTCATTTGACCTGTAACCTCAGTCAAATCTATGTTGAAGTACGTTTTTGCTTCTAATTTCCCACTTTTGTTGACGTATTTGGGTTTTTCAGATGTTTTCTGTAAGAAGTTGTCTCGTTCAGAGATAAAATGTTGTATTTATTCTAGATTTTGTTGTAAGAATTAAAGTATTAAAGTAATTTTTTATTTATATGTTGGCCTATATTGTGTATATAACCTGCCCTTGATCCCGCTGATAACATAACACTTTAGAAATCTATGAAAGAGTATATAAGTAATAGTTTTGCCCTGTTTGGTTTCTACTCAGCACTTTTTGGCTGGTCAAGATCTCTTGTCACTGTCCAGCAATAATCTACAAGCACTAATGAGCTCCTCTTGTCCTTGTTTTTAGGATAAATATCTAAAATAATCTTAAATCACAAAGCATTTTCTAGGCAAGCAAAAAAAAATAATCTTTTTTTAAAAATAATACATCAAAATTAAGTTAATAATATGTTCAAATTAATTTTCTTTGCCTTAAATTAAGCAAAATATCCTTTTTTTAAAGCGAAAAAATCTATTAATTTGCTTGCCCCATTTGAACGGCACTTAGGAAATATTTTTTTAAACTATTACAATTTCAAAGGAGAGCTAATCATTTTAAAATTCAGTTGTATTTTTTGGTCATGTTGCCAAGTCTTGCTGTCTGTTTTTGTATCTCTTGGTTTTTATTGGCCTGTGTTATTTCCTGTCATCATGTTGAGTTGCTGTCTGCGTAATTTCATGCTGCTGGAGCATAGATAGGGAAGACAAATTCAGTTACAATTCTACATTTTGCTACTTACTTGGTTTTGTGCAAAGAACTGCATGAAAATATTCCTTTATTCTTCGATAACATGTGCCTGTAAATATCATTAATGTGAAAAGGAACAAAAGTTGTTGACATGAATCTGCTCCTTAGTGTTCATTTGACCTGTAACCTCAGTCAAATCTATGTTGAAGTACGTTTTTGCTTCTAATTTCCCACTTTTGTTGACGTATTTGGGTTTTTCAGATATTTTCTGTAAGAAGTTGTCTCGTTCAGAGATAAAATGTTGTATTTATTCTAGATTTTGTTGTAAGAATTAAAGTATTAAAGTAATTTTTTATTTATATGTTGGCCTATATTGTGTATA
>CAIGQQ010033860.1:541524-573226 GCA_903798035.1 Danio albolineatus
GATGGATGGATGGATGGATGGATGGATGGATGGATGGATGGATGGATGGATAGATGGATAGATGATGTGAGACGATGGATGGATGGATGGATTGAGAGGATGGCTGGATGGATGGATAGGGTGGATGAATTAATTAATGGATGGATGGATGGATGGATGGAGAGGATGGATGAATGGATGGATGGCTGGATGGAAAGAGTGGATGAATGAATGGAGGGGGTGGATGGATAGATGGAGGGGGAGGGTGGATGGATGGAGAGGGTGGATGAATGGATGGATAAATGAATGGAGAGGATAATGGATAGATAGGGTGGATGAATGCATGGATGTAGAGAACAGATGAATGATTGATTGGAAAGGATGAATGAATGCAGGGGGTGGATGAATTAATTGATGGATGGATGAATGGATAGAGAGGGTGGATGAATATATGGATGGAGAGGATTGATGGATGAATAAATGGATGGATAAATAGAGAGAATGAATAGATAGATTGATAGATAGATGGATGGATGGATGATGGAGAGTATGAATAAATGGATGAATGGATAGATGGATGATTGGATGGATAGAAATGATGAACAAATGGATAAATAGATGGATGGATGGATGGATGGATGGAAAGGGTGGATGAATGAATGAATGAATGGATGGATGGAGAACGGATGAATGAATGAATGAATGGATGAATGGTTCTTTGAAACAGTTCCTCTTGAAAATTGAATGCAATTTGTGAATATTATTGTGACTGAATTAAACTTGTAATATGTGTATTGTTTATTTATTTGTTTATTCATTTGTTTATTTATTTATTAGTATCTCCAATAATCTATACAAAAAATAAATATTTATGTTGTACTTTCTTGTAAAGCAAAAAAATAGTTTCTAAATATTTTGTGAGTCATATTTTTCTGCTAAGCATACTGGACCACTATAACACGTCTCTTTTGCATTTAACAAATCAAAGAAACTTTTTTCTCAAGTGTAATTTAACAACCTTCATTTTAACAACTTATAAACATCATTTTACTGTTTTTTTAGTCAAACATTCTCCAAAAGTCCTTTGTTTTATTAATAATTTTGAAAAATAAATCAATCTTTTACCGTGCAATCTCCTGAAACCAGCGCCCACAACCACACTTGAAAGCTGTGGTGTGTGATTATCATAATCAGCGTCGGGGTCGTAACCGTCTGAATTATGAGAGGTAGCTGATGTGCAGAGGACACACACACACTCATAAATCCCCACGATTACAATAACAGCAGCCAGGGACTCAGTAATTATCCTGATCAACTGTCCCATTAAGGCTAATTCCACCCACGTGGGCCAGACGCTCTGTGCCTCCTCCAGTCCTCCGCAAAGGTGCTGTTCGTGAGCGTGATGGAGTGTGTGAGATGGCAGTGTGTATTGCACTTAACAAAGGCCACTCGCCGTCATTGATGATGTGATGATAAAAGGCTTATCTGACTGCAGGCTTATGTGGAAATAATTGTCTATTTAATTTCAATCACCAACACAGCTGTGTCATAAACCACTAAAACACACACACACACACACACACACACACACACACACACATGCAAACAAAAGGTCAAGATGATGCTTTTGATTGATAAAGAATGTGTGTGAAGAACTTGATATGCACAATATTTGGTTCTTTATTTCAGTTTAAAAGGTATGTAACCCTGCCGGTCCTACTGCACCCAATCCGGTCTAAGCTGGGATCGAACCGGCAACCTTCAAAGTTGGTTGCTCTACCAAGGAGGCTAAAGAGGCATCTGTCGCTAAGTGAAGTTTATTTATAAACTAATTTCGAGAGGATCATGTGCAGATGATCACTTGCAGCTGGTCCCGCGTTATCCAATTTATGATTCACCAATCAGACGATTCCTAAGCCACTATAAATACCCTAAGTTCAATATCACAGCCATCTTCATTTTGAAGAATCCCCCCTTCCACCCCTACTCCTCCTCCTTTCCTACATGGGTGGCACGGTGGCCCAGTGGTTTGCACTGTTGCCTCACAGCAAGAACGTTACTGGTTCTAGTCCTTACCAACACAGCTGACGTTTCTGT
This sequence comes from Danio albolineatus, assembly GCA_903798035.1. NCBI lineage: Eukaryota > Metazoa > Chordata > Actinopteri > Cypriniformes > Danionidae > Danio > Danio albolineatus. The sequence goes on from CAIGQQ010033860.1 coordinate 543,601, forward strand.
GTGGAGTTTACACGTTCTCCCCGTGCTCACGTGGGTTTCCCCCGGGTTCCCCGCTTTCCGCCCACCATCCAAAAACATGCAACTTAAAGGGGAAATGAAGCACTCAGTCAAGTTTATATTATTTTGTACATTGGATTCCACTATAATAAAAATATATTTTAAAAACTCGATTAATGTAACCATTTAGAAGAAAACAGCATGTTTAACTCTAGATTTTAGACCTAGGGCGCCGCCATCTTGGAATGTCGTTGCATCTGACGTCACGAGTTGTTTCCGTTCTCTCAGCCGTACAGATACAGTGGAAGTAAAGGAGACTGTAAAGCCTAATTTAACATAATGCATGAAGTTGTGGACGTGGAACTGCTGCCAATACAAGCATCACATGTGTGTCTAATATAAAAGCACATATATTTATTATATTTTTATTTTTCCCCCTTTTAATTACCGATCATTTGATGCGCTTTGATTCACTCTCTGTATTACGCCTGACTGCCTGTCTGGGTTTCAACCAATGACTGTAACGGACTGAACACGGAGACTGAACAGCCTCATTTTACCCAATGCATGAAGTTGTGGGCGTATCGCAGAGCTGGTGCAAACACAAGTATTTAAGTGTCTTAAGTTGTGTATTTTTCTTTTGCTAATACCTTGCGTTTGATGCGCTTTGGTCCACTCTCTCACGCTGGTGCAGTGCTGTCTGATGAGGGGATTTACATTCAGACTAATGATTAAAATCACACATGACTTCACACTTTACTACGTCACGTCTGTGTGGATAATGTCAAGACATATTTCCTTTTCAAGTCGATCTCTCAACATGTATTAACCGCATGAAGAAAGGGAGGTGTAGAAAGACAGTGAAAGCCCAGACAGCAGCTGAAATCTCTCAGTAGTTCTTCAGAAACCCTCTGCCCTTTCTCCATGTAAATGAATATTAGCTGCTTCAGTTCAACATCTACATTAGCAGGAGGATGAAGATGAAACCAGGGTGGAGATTTCTGCGAGACAGTGATCCAAAACACAGCCAAGGAGACTCTCAAATGCTTTCAGAAATAGAAAATCAAGCTGTAGAATGGCCCAGCCAGTCACCTAACCTGAATCCAATAGAAAATACAGAATAAAGCTCAGAGTTGATAGACGAGAGCCACAGAACCATCAAGATTTTTACACTCTGTTGAAGTCTGTGAGAAACTCACACCTGAGCAACGCATGTGACTTCATTCTCCATATGAGAGGCGTCTTTAAGCTGCCAGCACCAAAAAAAAAAGCCTTTATATAAAGTATTAAATACATTTCAGTTGTTCAGCACTTTCTCCTCGTGTCATTCCATTGTTATTACACACAACTAATCATTCAGATTTGTTTTGTTTTCATTCATTCATTCATTTTCTTGTCGGCTTAGTCCCTTTATTAATCCGGGGTCGCCACAGCGGAATGAACTGCCAACTTATCCAGTATTTGTTTTACACAGCGGATGCCCTTCCAGCCGCAACCCATCTCTGGGAAACATCCATACATTCTTATTCAGACACATACACTACGGACAATTTAGCTTACCCAATTCACCTGTACTGCATATCTTTGGACTTGTGGGGGAAACCGAGCACCCGGAGGAAACCCACGCAACCACGGGGAGAACATGCAAACTCCACACAGAAATGCCAACTGACCCATCTGAGGCTCGAACCAGCGACCTTCTTGCTGTGAGGCGAACGTGCTACTCACTACGCCACCGTGGCACCCTTGTTTTGTTTTATTTTTATTTTTATATTTGTATTGTTTGGCTTGTTATCAAAGTGTTGTTCAATTCCATGTCGAAAGCTCCTTTAGAAATAGTAATCCCAGGAAAAATCAAGACTTGTTCAATACTTCTTTCCCCCTCTGTACATAACATGTTGATAATTTATGCAGTGAACATTACATCTGGAGATTACATAAATTATACAGTGCTATTCTCTGATACACATTTTTTATAATACATTTTCTATTGCGTTCACATTTATTGTGATGCCAAAACCAATAGGCTTCCCTTTACATTGAAAAATGATGCCAAAAGGGTGCCCAATGCAATTAAAATTGTGTTGTCCATGTGCCTTAAAAAATTAATAGGAATAACACTTCTACACACACACACGCTCAGTCCATTACTGCATCTTTTACGTCTGTAAACACACCTTGTCCTGACTTGTATGCGTCCCTCCCAATTAGATGACAGACTGCTGTCTTTACGGCATTTAGATAACACCGGGAATTAGCATATCATTAAAGTGACACAAGAAATTAGCATTTGATTTGCATAACTCTAATACGGCCCCCAGGCGTTTGCACTCATCACAGAAGAGTGCAATGTAAAGGCATGTATGTGTGTGTGTGTGTGCGTGTGATGTGGCCTGCCCTTTCCCAAGAGCCCCGGGTCCTTCGGGTCAAGTCATCTTTATCCCAGAAATATCTCCATCGGTGTCACATCTCCTCTTCCTCACATCTGCCTCCTTCATTCACGTTTCCTTTTCATCCCTCTGTGTGTACAGTGGAGACTCTGGGATGATTTCCATCACAGTCTCTCTCTCTCTCTTCTCTCGTTTTTCGCTTTTCTTATTTCATCAAAGCAGACTCTCGTTTCGGGGGAAAAGCTCAAGTGCTCCTCGTGTCTGACTTCACTGCGTTTCTGAGGTTTTCAAGCTGAAGCTGTTTAGTATTCTTTTGCTGTCTGTGTTTTTTTTTCGCTCTTCATTCTATCGTCTGCATATAACATCATTTGTAGCACAGCAAAACTGTAGCCTTCTTCCTTTTCAGGGATGACTCGATGCTACACTGTAAAACCCAATAAGTTAAGCTAACTCAAACCATTTGTGGAAACCAATTGCAACAAACCATTTAAGTTCAAAAACTAGTGCTAATGCCAAGTTCAGACTGCATGATTTTCAAAGTAGTCGTGTCAAAGATGTTTTCACACTGCATGACTATCTGGGTTAGTGTTCCGTCGGTGCTGTGTTTACAGTCCAGTTTTCAGTGTTGAAGTTCTGTTTAGTTCAATTCAGCGTAGTTTAATATTCACTGCTCAGAGTCCAAACACTGAAGATTAATCCATCGATGCGCAGCTCTACAAGTCCCGAACCATGCGAGCCAGAGGAGAAGCGGCGAGGAAAAAACTTCACCAATTGGCGAAAGTAAAGAATTAAAAAACCTCGAGAGAAACCAGGCTCAGTTGGGCACGACCATTTCTCCTATGGCCAGACGTCTTGTGCAGAGCTGCAGTCTAGGCGCCTGAGGCTGGAAAACGCTGGACAACCATCACGGAGAGACCACAAGTGGGTCACCGGCTGGTGAACAGGCTGGCCCTTCGGGAACAATGCGAGGACTCGTCTTGTCACAGGGATCGTCTTACAGGGATCGGTCTCATGCTCTCCACTCCTCTATGACCACCACAGCAGCTGCTCAGGATACGGCCTGGTCCAAGATTATGGAAACCTCGGGAATAATAAAAAAAAAATAGACTAACATAAGCACAGATGCCATTTAAATTATAATGTCTTTTGGGAAGTGTTCCTGGCTCCGGTTGCCCTAAATAATGCATACTAACAATCCTTTAGAGGATTTGGATTCCAAAGCATTTGTGTTTTATGTGCATGCTAATGCAGAGAGATGTGTGTTTAATCTAGTTTTAAACTGACAGATTGCATCTGCTTCCCGAACTGTGCTAGGAAGACTGTTCCAGAGTTTAGGTGCCAGATAAGAGAAAGACCCACCACTTACAGTTGATTTTGATATTCTGGGAATAATCAATTGTCCAGAATTAATTAAGCTTAGAGGATGTGATGGGCTATAATAAACCAGGAGCTCCCTCCAATACTTGGGAGCTAAGCCATTCAGGGCTTTGTAGGTAGTCAGTCATTTTTTTTTATTTATATGATATTCAATAGGGAGCCAATGCAATGCTAAAAGAACTGGAGTAATATGATCATATTTCTTTGTTCTAGAAAGCACTCTAGCTGCTGCAATTTGAACTAGCTGAAGTTTGTTAATCAGGCCAACAGGGCAGCTGCCTAGTAATGCATTACAATAGTCTAATCGAGACGTCATGAAAGCATGAATGAGCTTTTGTCACATGAGAGTGGAATGATTATAACAAATGGTAGTCCGTAAGAAACTTGCCATGCAAATAGCATTTGCGCTGATTTGCAGCGAAAAGAAGGCCTTTACTCAATATAAGCCATGCTTGTTGATATTGTGGTAACTTCTCCTCCCACAACTTCCCACTAGCCTGTATGCTGCTTTCTGATTGGCTGTAGATGATCGCTGACATTATTTTCAGTCAAAACTCATTTCACACAGCATGATTTGACTCGCCGACAGCTCCAGATATTCAGCACGCCAAATATCTCACAGGCATCGGCGACTCATCGGCGATTCTCTCAGATCGCGTCTTTGATAGTTCATACTGTGTGATTGTCACTCGTGTGCACGAGCACCGATTTGCCTGTGATTTTAGGCATTTGTCAGCGATTTCTCAAAACCTGTCGGCGAGTCAAAATCGGGGCTAAAATCATGCAGTCTGAACTCGGCATTATGAGTACTGTGAACTTAATCCATTTGAGTAAACGAAGCAATTTGAGCACAGTAAAACCCAATAAATGAAGAGAACTCAAACCAACTGAGTACTGTAAAAACTAATAAATTAAGGCAACTCAAACCGTTTGAGAAAAAAACGTAGTTCAAAAACTAATCTATATGAGTACTGTGTACTTACTCCATTTAAGTTAAAGTAATGAGTAGGGCCAGACATTTTTTGCTTTGTCTGCAGAGTATTTTGTTAAAAAACTGCGGATTTATGCGAGATACTTTTCAAGATATTAGCTTAAAGTGACATTTAAAGGCTTAAGTGGGTTAATTAGATTAATTAGTCAGGTTAGGGTAATTAGGTAAGTTATTGTATAATGACGGTTTGTTCTGTAGACTATTGAAAAAAAATATTAGCTTAAAGGGGCTAATAATATTAACAAATTAAAACAAATCAGACATTTTCCAAAACAAAAAATATTATCAGACATACTGTGAAAATTTCCTTGCTCTGTTAAACATCATTTGGGAAATATAAAAAAATAAAATAAAATAAAAGCGGGGCTAATAATTCTGACTCCAACTGTATATAAACATATATACGTTTTAAAATAGGTTTTGATATAGGTTTTTAATATATGTGACAAATAAAATTGGGCATTTTGCTATATCATATGTACATATGTGCACATATAATATAGGAAAATGACCAATTTTATATTGCATTTATTTCATTGGGAGATGTTGTTTATGATCACACAGCTACCTCACACATCAACTAAAGTTTAAAATATGATAGTAGACCACCCCTTTAAAAAAATTTAGTCTTTTTGTGAAATCCTGTCCTGTCTGATCATCTGAAGGGGAAAAAAAACGCTATCTCACATCACTTCGTAACTTTTGATTTAGTGGCTAATTCGTATGAATTCGTACGATCTAATTCGTACAATTTAGTACGATTTGCTCAACAACCAATGGCGGTTGGGTTTAGGGGTGGGGTTGGGTGCCACTCCTCCTTTTTTAAATCGTACATTTTCGTACGAATTAGCCACTAAACTGGCAAAACGTAAAATGCTTACGTTTTCTCGTGAGATCAGGCTGAAAAAAACAGCATATTGACTTGAGTATTGAATCAGCTCGTCATGCTAAACATATGAAAAAAACATCAACAATGTAAACAGGATGAGCATTACTGTACTGTGCTGCATATCCCTGTTGTAACCCTGAGGTTGGCTTTATTTTCTGTCATCAAAGTCACAGTGACAGCTGTCAGTCTCCATCCGAAGCCCAGCCGGAGCAGTAATTTATGTTAAACAGCTGAATCGTGTCCAGAGAGACATCAAAGTCAGAGCCGTCTGATACACGTCGGCCCAGTATCAGTGTTTGGCCAGCAACACTCAGTTAAATTGCGGTAAATCAAACCAGATGGGCACAGAATGATGTCAAGGGGTAAGCATCTGCTGCTTGAATGCCTTCAGAATAATTTCGAGTACAGAATAAATCCATAACCAAAAATATAATAACAGTACGTCCCTAAAGACATATTTTCACACTGTAAAAAATGTCTGTTGTTAAATAAATGCTAAAATACTACAGTAAAAATTCACAACCTAGAGATACCAGTAGGATGGCTCAACGGTTAGCATGGTCACCTCAAAGCAAGAAGGTCGCTATCAAGAAGTTTGAGCCCCGGCCGGGTCAGTTGGCATTTCTGTGTGGAGTTTGCATGCTCTCCCTTTGTTGGTGTGGGTTTCCTCCGGGTGCTCCGGTTTCACCCACAGTTTATTGGTGAATTGAATAAACTAAATTGGTCATAGTGCATGAGTGTTAATGAGTGTGTATGGATATTTCCCAGTACTGGGTTGCAGCTGGAAAGGCATCCACTGTGTAAAAAATAAGTTGGCTGTTCATTCCACTGTGGCGACCCCTGATGAATAAAGAGGACCAAGCCGAAGGAAAATGAATGAATGAGTTGGCATTATTATGATTCTTTATAGTTTGTACTTCAAAACATCGTTGTTTTCCAAAATAAATACTTTAAAATTGACTTTATATTTTTAAATGTAACTGCCGTTATATTATACATATTAATTTCACTCAAAATTCTCCTTATCATCAGTTTTTTTTCAATTTCATATTTTTGTTATGTTTTAGAGTTAGTGATTTCATAGTTGTGTTTGTTTTCAAAGTATTGAGGCAAACGCGATTGAGGAGAGGTGAGTTGTACAGAAGCTCCGATTAAAATGTAACATCTGAGTGTTGTTTATGAAAATAATACATTGAATTTCGTTCTAAATGCATTTCTGTGTTATTTGAACATGCATGAAAGGTTTTGTAAATAATAGGAAGCAGGAGGAGCTTCTGTTCTACACCTCCATCATTGAATCAGTCATCTGCACTTCAATAACTGTCTGGTTTAGCTCAGCTACCAAATCTGATCTTCGAAGACTACATCGAATAGTTGGGACTGCTGAGCGAATCATTGGTACAACCCTCCCGGCTCTCCAAGAACTGTACTTATCCATAGCGAGCAGAAGGGCTGCCAAAATCACTCTGGACCGCTCACACCCAGCACACTGCCTCTTTGAACTGTTACCTTCTGGTCGACGCTACAGAGCACTGCTCACCAGAACAGCCCGACACAGAAACAGTTTCTTCCCCCAGGCAATCCATCTCATGAACACTTGATGATAATAATAGTGGAACCAACATCACTAGTTTCAATACACTTTTTACACACACATACACTTATTTAACAACACACTTTACATGCCAATTTGCACATAACAGCTGCACATATAACTCTGTATATAGTAATATACCTGTACATACACTTGTCCATTTTATATATTTGCATTTAACACTTACTTCTATTTTTTGAATATATTTATTATCTGTTTTTTGTCCTGTTTCTGTAATTCTGTTAGACTGTAGAAGCTGTCATGAAAACAAATTCCTCATATGTGTGAACATATCTGGCAATAAAGCTCTTTCTGATTCTGATTCTGATTTTATAGATCTTTTTTTAGAAAGAAACAGCTTAACTTTTGCCACCAAGAAGCCGCTCACCTTGCACACATCTATTTAGGTTACAGAAGTCGAATAAACTTAGTCGTCAGTGGAATGTTTGCATCTCTTCTTGATCATAATAGCAATAATATAAACTCCATGATATCATATAACTATCCAAAAGAGGGGAAAACTGCTGACAGCTCCAGTCTGAATAGACTTCTTACAGGAGCATAAACTTGTTTTGAATAATTTAACAGAAAGGTCAACTGTAGTGCTTTAAATGCGCATTACATTTAAAAATAATAATACTCAAACGCTGCGAGATTGATGGTAGTAATAACTGTGGGAACGAGTCATTGGGCAGACATCGGTGGCATCAGTGTCCTGTGGTGACATTATAATTCATGTAGAACTGTTTAGAAATGAAGCAGGAAAAAATATCTTCTCCAGCATTATTTCACATGCAGCTTTTATGGCTTCACGTTAGAATTGTGACTGCGTGTAATATTTGTCGTTTCGCCAAATTCATTAATCGCACTGCAGGGTCATTTAAAATGAATAAGTAACAGAAGAAAATGGCATTTAAATGTTTAAGAGAAGAAATAGTGAGCACACTTTAAAGAAATATCTGTAAATTAGTAGTTTTCTGTATTTTGTGATTCATGTTTTATTTATTTATTTATTTCAGTTTATTTGTGCTTTTTAATTGCATTATGACCTTAATCTTTCTACCAAAAACGTTTAACCTTGAAAAGTTTGAAAGACTTTTATGAACATTTTTTGATAGTTTGCAGTGATATATCGCCTGGGTTGGTGTTTTATACACTCTCAGAAATAAAGGTACACGAGATGTCACTGGGGTGGTACCTTTTCAAAAGGTACACATTTGTACTTAATGGGTCCATATTGGTACCATAGTGGTGGAAAGAGTACCGAAAAATCATACTCAGGTAAAAGTACCATTGCTTCCCCAAAAATGTAGTGCAAGTAGAGTAAAAGTATCTGTAGTAAATATTACTCGAAGTATGAGTAAAGAGTAGCCCTTTTAGAAGTACTCAAGAGTAGTGAGTAGTGAGTATTACACTGTAGAAAAGTTGATGCGTTTACAGAATGTTACGTTTACACATCCCTGCACAAACAACATGTGGTGTATCTTCCTATTTTCGTTCGTTCCTTCCAACCTTCCTTCAATTATTTGTTTGTTCTCTCCTACTTCATTCATTCGTTTGTTCCCTCCTTCCTTCGTTCACTCGTTCGTTCATTCATATTTTTGTTCCTTCCTACATTAGGTTCTTTTGTTCATTCATTCGTTTGTTCGTTCCTTCCTTAGTTTGTTCGGTCCGTCCTTGAATTCTTCCTTCATTCGTTTGGTCCTTCCTTCATTCCTCCCTTCATTTGTTGATTTGTCCATTTTACACTTTATATTAAGTGGACAGTTCCTGTGGATTTACCATGTAAGTACACTGGTATCACAAGGTGAAACCTTCTAATGCAGCATTAGTTCTGCCATACAGTGTTCACAAGTACATGATCTGCAAACAGGTGTGGAAGTGGGAAAACATCTGCAAGTACATATTGTTGTTACACAATGCACTTACATAAGTCTTGTTACAGATGTGATTTTCCTAGTGTTGTTACCAATGTCCTGTTACACATTTGTACTTACAAATACTATTCAGTACATGAGTGTAGTTACACCAGTATTACACAAGTAAATACTATGTACCAATGTGTAAATACCTGTACCAATGTGTACACTGTAGTTACATACTACTTACACATCTAATTATCATGTAAGTTCACAGGTATAAGCGACACTTAATATAAAGTGGGACCAAAATCTATTATTTAAAGCTATTCAAAATCTTGACTCGTAAAAAAAAAAACTTCAGGAACATGTATTTACCCATATACAGTACTCTTGTTTCTTTATGCTCATGTCAGTCTGCACATTATGTTTGATGTTGCCTGTAATACACACTGCAGCTCACGCGCTGTCGTTTCAAATCAAGCCAATCTGTCTTCGTTTACCTCTCAACATTGGTCTTTTCGTGCGCGCGGACGTGTTGTGAGACGCTTTCCGTTTCCCAAATGAAACCGCAGTGACGTAGAGTCCCCCGTTGTTTTGATGATGCCTGACCGGTCCGTTGCCTGATTCGGCATTCACTGTCGTACAGTGTGTCTGTGCGAGCGGCTATATTAACCGGAGCAGAGCGCTGGACATTCCTCCGCTGCCCCGACGGACTGTGATGTGCTCGTGCTTGGGACAGGGGGACCGGCACGCGCCTCAGCGATCCGGCTACCTGGCACGCAGGATTTAGGAACATAAGGCTACTTAGTGTTTGGTTTTATTTGTTGGAGGAGCAGCAGAAGCTCAGTGCCTTCTCAAAACATTAGGGTAAGTGTGCGCGCATTTTACGCGTTTCGCCATAAATCGTGTGGCACGATATTGCGCTTAATACGAGATTTGTCATATTTTAGACTGTGTTATCATTCCCAGAAACATAGTTTGACCTTTCAGTGTGTTTGAATCAAATTCACACACTTAAACGACATTAAAAAGACTTTATTCAGTAAGCTATGGATGTGAAGGCGCGCGTGTGCACGAGTTCCATGGGGTGCACACTGAATATTGGATGTTTTAAAAAGTGTTAGCTTCAAGTTGTGGTGTGGATTTGCCTGATTTGCAAATGTTTGCTTATAGACGTTGTTTATTTACGTTTAAAGACTCCGCGCCATGCTGTTTATTCGTCTTGGAGCTGTTTGCTCACTTCAGAATAAACGTTGAAGGTATTGTACTGGAATTAATGCTCGTGTCTCTACATGATTGTACGCAGAAAATAGCTCATGATAAGCTGTCTTTGTTGATTAAATAACCTATTTATCTCAGGTGGCTCGTGACGTCGCGCAGTGCACGCTCATTTATTGCGCATCTGTTCGCGCGCTGGCTGTGGGGAATCTCGCTGTTTTTGTGTATTTATCTGTCCTGTTCTTTCAGAATGAGTTATGGTTTTCGGAAAATGTGTGACAGGCGACAGTGATTAGCACGTAAGGCTGTTTTGACTGATATGTGTGCTCGGTTGTCATTTTTAAACGATGTTAAAACTGCGGTTCTCCTTTCACCTCAGGTCTCTGACCTAAACGGTAAACGGGGTCATTTTTTAAGAATTAACCATGACAGCGGAATGAATTATTTAAAGCGAAGTGTCATTACAATCTTGAAGTCCATTAATCAGATCCAATTAGAGATGAAACGCTTCACGTTTTATGGAAACAGTTGCCAGAGAGAAATAAACAGCGGTCATGGACTCACGGCTCGCGCCACACGCACTGTCACGCGCGCAAAACGGCAACTGCATGAAACGTTAATTAAATGTTATTTGAGTGTTATTTAAAGGGGATGTTCACTTTAAAACACGGTGTTCAATGGTTCACTTTCAGGTCATCCCAGAAAGGTTACTTTTTCATTCATTCTTTTTCTTTTCGGCTTAGTCCTTTTATTAATCCGGGGTCGCCACAGCGGAATGAACCGCCGACTTATCCAGCATTTGTTTTACACAGCGGATGCCCTTCCAGCCGCAACCCATCTCTGGGAAAAGGTTACTTTTTTTTCAGTATATTTTATTAGGCAAGCTGAATCGGTGATCGTTGGAGATACATAAAAGTCAATGGCATATCATGACAGTCATATGAAAGCTGATGCGGTTTGTTTACAACAAGGGAGTTAAAATCTGTTCCTGGACAGCCACAGGACACTGAGTTTAGTTCCAACCCTGCAACAACACAATTATCTTTGTTTCAAACAAGCCTGAAGGACTCAATTAGCTTCATCAGGTGTGTAATTAAGGTTAAAGCTGAACTGTGTCCCTCCATGAACTTATTTTTACACTGGCGGGTTTCAGAAAAGTTAGAAATGAAAGGCAAAGTTTACCCCAAATTAAAATTCTGTCATCATTTACTCACCCGTTCACTTGTTCAAAACTTATTTGTGTTGTAAGAAGATATTTTGAAGAATGCTGGAAGTTGGTACTCATTTCATAGTTGTTTATCTTCCCACTATGGAAGTTGATGTGCACCGTCAACAGCATTCTTCAAAATAGCTTCTTTTGTGTTCAACATAAAAGAAACTCATAAATGTTTAAGACATGAGGGGGAGTAAATGATCGGGTCCTTTTCATTTTAGGACTCAATATCAACATTAACTTTTTTGAGCATTTTTGTACAATCCTTTTAATTTGTTGATCATTTAGCATAACATTCATTCATTTAGTTTACTTCCTAAAGTTCCTTGTGTGTTGATCGTTGTGGAAAACAGCTTGAATTTTCAGCAATCTTACAGTAAGGCACAGCTAAACCTCAAAAAACCAAAGCCACCTGAGATCTCGAAGTTTTGGAAGCGGGTTTGTGTCAGGGGTTTGAGGGTGAGGAAAAGGAGCGAGGACTCAAGTGCAGAAACTATATGGGTTTTTATTAATAATAAAAATAAAATAAAAGGCAAAACAAAGAACGCAAGGGGGAAAACATTATCAAAAAGGCAAAAACAAACTTGACTGGGCTGGCAGAAACAAGCAGGACTGGACAGGGCCAGACATGACAGGACAGATGTATAAACAACGAAGAACTGGCACAGGACAGCAGACATGAGGAGAATATAAAGCAGAAATAATTAACAAACAAACAGGTGAAAATGATAGACTAATAATGGGTCAAAAAGGAGGGTGGAATTAGACAATAGACAGGAGAGCACATGACACAAGAAAACACCACAAGCCATGTGCTCACATAAACCAGGACAAGAACACACAGCCAATGAGAGAACTCATTGACCGTGTATTCAAAACAGACAACAGAATCACGTGGCCACTATGTAAACATAGGGTCATGTGCTCAGACAAACGCAAGACACAAGCACACGATAAAATGAAAACATCCTACCGTGCACTCACACAGCGCTTTCATCCCAGCGCCAACCGAAACCAACTAGACTTAGATGCTGGGAATGAAACACCATGCTGCAGACAGACGAACACAAACACCAGGACGAGAGCGCGCAATCGCGAACACGCCCAGACCATAAGCGCCCGTATCAAGCGGGAATGTGCACGGTCCAAGCGTGCCCACAATTGGCACTCATACAGAGACACAATGACAACACACAGGACTAGACAAAGCTAGTGTCTGGACTCTGCCACCAAGACAAGAATTTACAAGACTGGAGTGGCAGAACCCTGACAGTTTGTGCCAAGTAACTCTATATTTCCATTCAAAACAGAGCTTAAAAGTAAACTATTATGCAAAATTCACTTTTATAAGGGGTTTAAACACAGTTGTGCAGCAACAATCTGTGAATACAACCAGCTTCTAATGATAAAAATGTTTTATTTCTATTTTTTATAACCACACTTGATTAAAAACAGTCTGCGGAAACACTTTGATTGACATTCTCCCGCTGTACGTGTCATCAGAGGGCGAAAGCTCCGCCCATTAGTGATGATATCTCCCTCATTAGCATAAGATGATGGTCTTGTGTTTGAATCTGCTACTATGCTGACATGCATGTGTATCTCCGCCCTCTTTTGAAAAGAGCGCAATCTCATTAGAATTTAAAGCGACAGTAACCAAGACGGCACAAATAGGATCAAAGCCTAAAAGGGGCAGATTCAGAGAGTTCTAAAACATTATTTGTGTAATATTTTGAGCTGAAACCTTGCATACACACTCTAAGGACACCAGAGACTTATTTTATATTGTGTGAAAATTGGCATAATAGGTCACCCTTAAAACTCGCTGAGTCCACGATTGACTGAGATCATCTTAAGCAAAAGCGTACATGCATGTGTATACTTCATGCATGTGTTAAACCGTGTTTCAGTTTACTATTACTGTCCTCCGGCTACAGAATGTTTCCAGAATGCTTTATATTGTCGATAATTAATAACGCCGCTTCACGTAACCGTCTACAAGATCGCCATGAAGACTGGAGATTCAGGCCCACGACACTTCCAAACACATCAGGCAGCTGCGCTCGTGTCCTCCAGGGATAATTTGAGTTTTTTTAACATCTGTTTTCATTCAGCCGCAAAGCGATCGCAAGCGCAGAGCATTTCATAGCTGTCAAACGCCGTTTATGGTTTCACGTCATAACCCAGTGCATTACGGAGAAAGAGAGTTCAGAGTCTGACAGCAGTAAATGAGCGTCTGCCATCATACAACCATTGGTTGGTAATGGTTTTAAAGTTAGTTTAGATGAAGTCATGACTTCTGTTAAGACGGGGGGTTTTCCTTCATAGTTAAATCATTTCAATTATTATATGGTCACGGTTTATTTTGATGGTCCGTTTGTTGATTATAAGTTACATTTTATCTACATGCCAACTAATTCTCATTAGATTATAAGTAGACTGTTAGGTTGGGGTTAGTGTAAGTTGACATGTACTGGAAAAGTTTCTTATAGTCAGTTAAATGTCTGTTGAATGTCAGTATCAACAGATATTAAGCAGACAGTCTACTAATACTCAAATGGACCATCGAAATAAAGTGTTACCTATTATATTACTGAGTACATTTTTGGAAATGAAGGTACAAAGGCTGTCAGGGATATGGTACTTTTTAGGATCAAAATGTATATACTGTAGACCAGTGGTTCTCAAATGTGGTACGTGTACCACTAGTGGTACGCAAGCTTCTTTCTAGTGGTACGCAGAGGAATCGCTGAATAATTTAAGTAAAAAATTAACAAATTTTTTAACCCTTTGACTCGTACGATAACACCGATGTGATTAGTAAAGTGATTTTAATAGGCTAATCATTTTAATTAAGTGGCTGACAATAATAAATATTCTTAATTATAAGAATTAATCTGCCTCGTTTTTTAACTGTGCAGTGTTGTAGCTGCTTAATTAGACCTACTATGCTACTGTACTTCAATACCAGTTATTATGGTGGTACTATTATTGGAGGGACAATTTTTTTCTGAGGTGGTACTCGGAGAAAAGCTTGAGAACCACTGCTGTAGACCATTTTGAGGAACAATAAAAAATGGTCCTAATGTATTTCCTGAAATACAATTTCCATAGCCTCTGAGAATCCAAAAAGAGCCACATATTGATAAATAATGTTATGGCAGCAGTTTTAACGTTAAATTATTATTAAATGGCCTCTTGTTACAGTCATGAAATAGTTAACAAAACAGGACATGTTCATGGGCCAATGATATCACCACATTCAAATGGACTATAGTTAAAAATGATTATATAATTATTATAGCCATCCTGTGCATGTGTAATTATTGGAAAAATATTTCTCTGTGCTGTTCAAGGCTGCTTAATGGTTAGTTTTAATGACTAAATTCTAACTTTGTTTGTCTTTGCTATGATGACAGAGGGTTATAGTTTACTAGCAATTTTGCAAGATATTAGTATTCAGCTTAAAATGCGATTTCTAGGCTTACTAGGTTAATTAGGGTAACTGGGAAAGTTAGGGTAATTAGTTAAGTCATTGGACAACAGTGGTTTGTTCTGCCTAACAAATAAAAATCTAAATCTGGCTAATAATATTGACCTTAAGGCTGGCTCACACTGCGCGATTTATTTATTTATTTATTTGTTTGTTTATTTGTTTGTTTGTTTGTTTGTTTTTGTTTGTTTGTTTGTTTATTTAATTGCTATTATTATTTATTTATTTATTTATTTATTTTATTGTTAATATTATTATTTATTTATTTAATTGCTTTTATTATTATTATTATTAAAATTATTATTTATTTATTTATTTTACTGCTATTATTATTATTAATTTATTTATTTAATTGCTATTATTATTATTATTATTAAAATCTTTATTATTTTTTATTTATTTATTTATTTATTTATTTGTTTGTTTGTTTGTTTGTTTATTTATTTATTCAATTGCTATTATTATTTTTTTATTTATTTATTCATTTGTTTATTTATTTTATTGCTATTATTATTATTTATTTATTTATTTAATAGTTTTTATTATTATTATTATTATTAAAATTATTATTTATTTATTTATTTATTTGATTGCTATTATTATTATTTATTTATTTAATTGCTATTATTATTATTATTTAAATCGTTATTATTTATTTATTTATTTTTTTAATTAATTGCTATTATTATTATTATTTATTAATTTAATTGCTATTATTATTATTATTATTAAAAGTATTATTATTATTATTTATTTATTTATTTTAATCTTGAGCAATTGTGGCATGTCAGACTGCACGAACATGGCTCAAATGTCACAATGTAAGATCTCAGCTATCATAAAGTCAGACTGAACGACAATGAACTTGGAGTTTGACATCATCCACCTGTGGCACTTGCACTATCTTGCATTCTGAAATTACTCCTCACAGCAAATGTGTACAAACTGTAGCGGCTATTTTGCACACAGCGCACCTCAATAATAAAACCAGGAAGAACAAACTGTTTTGACATTTCCCAGCGGTCATTTGAATTGTCGCGTTGTAGGAGTGTATGTCGTGCTACTTCAGATTGGGGGTTGAGTGTTGTTCTAACAACTCACCTCATAAAAACTAGATGTTGCGAAACACCAATACAGTGCAGCTAAATATCAACTTCCATGTAATTCCAGGTAATTCAGACCACAGGATCTTTACTCGATATTCAATTATGTTTGGATCATTTTTACCCATACAATGTATTTTTGCCTGTTCCACGAGTATACATGTGCAGTATAAGGATTTGTGTGTCAGGGTCACAAATATGAGATGCAGTGCAGAATGGGAAAAATGTCCTGACACGCTTTTTAAAAGCCGAGCATTTTTAGAGTGCTGTGTCATATGTGAGACGCTGCAGAAATATTAAAATCTGCGACAAACGCATCGGTCAAAGACTTCCATCTAGCAAAGCATTGCAGTGGAATACCAAAAACAAACATGTTCTGTAGGAGAAAGTGCAGTGCATCTGCTCGACTGAAACAGCAGACTCCCCTTTGGGCTAAAAGAACTCTGAACTGTCTACAGAACTCAAGCTGACTCTTCATGCAGTGCATAGTGTGATGGTTATGCTTTATATAGAGTCCTAACAAAATGGTATTTCTTCCATAAAATTAATTATTCCGTTAATTTTTCAGCTACTTTATGTCCCTGATGTTGTTATGCAGTTTCAATTCTATATTAATTTATGATTTGAACAGATAAAATGTGGAATTAAGTTGCAATCAATCAGGAATTATCTCATGGCAGTCATTAAATATTTTAATCGATTGACACTCAAGCATTGGATTTTGCCAAGCACGATGCAATCCTGGATTAACATCTATGTAATCCATACCTATTCTCTACCTCTAAACCCAACCATAACTGTAAACTATACCCAAAATCAGAGAGGATACGGATAACAATCATGTAGAAGTGCAACTGTAAAATACAATGTAAACGTATCCCCTAATTCTGATTGGCTGATTGGAATGTTGTTCCAGGACTTGGTGAAATCAGGTCGGCGGACACCCAAAAGGTCATTTTTAGGCCGTTCACACTAAAAATGATAACTATTTATTAGCATTCACTCCAGATGTTAAGTCTGTAAATAGTTGTGTATTTAAGTGCAGTTTCACAAACTAATTTCGAAAGGAGCACGTGATATGATTAACTTCAGCTGATCCCATCGCTAATCATTAGCTAGCCTATCAGACCATTCCAAAACTACTTTAAATATCCGGGCTAAACTTCATTCCATCTTCGTTTTTGGAAAAGCCCCGCCACCCCACCTTCTATCCTTCACTTCTATCTCTTTACATTATCGGGCAACACGGTGGTTCAGCAGCTAGCGCCACTGCCTCGCAGCAAGAGTGCCACAGGCTTAAGTCTAATTGAGTCAACCGGCATTCCTAGCGTGGAGTTTTGCATGTTCTCCTCGTGTTTGCGTGGGTTTTCCCCGGGTCCTCCGGTTTCCTCCCACAGTCTAAGAAACATGCAACAGTCACAAGCACTTAACCTTTCATACTGAAACAATAAAAACCTCACATTAGTCATAGTACGAATGGGGGGCACTCGAGAAACACCCGATCTCATATCCCTCCTAACGCTCATTGACCAGGCGGTAACCTTGGGCTCATCTATCTCTGAGCTCAGGGTTCTCTCCCGGGACAGCATGCCAAACCTGCTATCATAGTATCTAAGTGTGAACTCTTGAACATTGTTTATAAAGGGAACGTTCAGCGCCCAAAAATGAAATTTCTGCCATTTACTCAAATTTAATGCTATTTAAATGTACTCAAAACTTGTTTGAGTGTCTTTCTTCTGTTTAACAGAAAGATAATTTGAAGAATGTTGGAAAGCAGCAGCCATTGATTTCCATAGTATTTATTTTTTTGTTTAGCCTTTTTTTTTTTTGTTTGTTCATTTTTGTGTAAGTTTACATCCCTGATGTTGTTATGCCGTTTCAAAATGCTAAATTGTATTAAGGTATACGTTTGGAACACACTGAAAACAAATATTCAGAGATGATTCCTTGTATTTACTTTTTTTTTACGTTAGGTGGTTGTTAACAATTTATTTGGGCTGAATTTAAACAAACAAATTAAGTTGAATATTACTAAATTTATTTATTTTTTGTTTAAATTCAACACAAACAAATTGTTTACAACAGTTTTGCTAACAATTTTTTTCAGTGTCGATGCAATTAAATTGTGATTAATTGTGAGTTAACTCATGGCAGTCGTGCGATTATTCATTCATTCATTTTCCTTCAGCTTAATCCCTTTATTCATCAGGTTTCGCCACGGCGGCATGAACCACCAACCTATCCAGCATATGTTTTACACAGTGGAAACCCTTCCAGCTGTAACCCAGCACTGGGAAACATCCATACACACACTCAAACACTAAGGCCAATTTAGTTTATTCAATTCACCAATAGCGCATGTGTTTGGACTGTAGGGGAAACTGGAGCACCCGGAGTAAACCCACACCAACACTGGGAGAACATGCAAACTCCACACAGAAATGCCAACTGGTCTAGCTGGGACTATATAAATAAGAAACATACAGGAGGGCTCATAATTCTGACTTCATCTGTATATTGAAAGAAGTCAAACTTGTATGTGTATAAGTAGAAATCCATGTTGTTTCAAAGGCTTGCAGTGAAATGTCGCTCACACGCTCTTCTGATTAGCTGTTGGTTTGTGATTGATTCTGTAGCATCACATCTGCTGTGAACAGATTGTTTGTTGCTGGAATTAGGGCATTGTTTAAACTCACAGAGCCAGGAGCAAACAGTTATTGACCACTGAGCACTGAGCTGTCTGTGTTAATCTCAAAATTTAAATATGCATAACTATTTCATCATCAGCCTTTCAGCCCTGATGTTTGCCGTAGCCTTGACGAAAGTGACGTTTCTCTCATTTTCAGTCCTGGCAGCTGTGAATCACACTCTTGCTTGTAGTTGTAGCTCTTTTAAGTGTTAAATGTTAAAAAATCTCTCACATTTCACACAAGGCGCACGGGTAGTTCTCGAATAAGGCTGAAAGATATTCGTAGATATTGCAGGTGAAAATAGGGCACCATCCCAAGACGACAAATCAGTTTTGCTTTACTGGATATGAAAGATGATGTCATTTACTATCTAAACTGAAGAAAGTGCTATTCTTACTTAGATTTTGTGCCTTGTTTCAAGTCCAAATATCTAAAAATTCTTAAATCAGGAAGTATTTTCTTTAGAAAAGCAAAAATACATTTATTTTATTAAATGAAGTGAGTTTTCCCTTAAAACAAGCTAAATAAGCTACGCAGTAAAATAAGTAGTGTCCATTTTAACACTTGAAGTGTTGATTTTAACACTAGTGAAGATCATATAAGGGTGCCACGGTGGCGTAGTGAGACCGTGTGACTGATTTCACACGGCCGACATTTTAGACAGTGAAATCGAGGCTGCGGTGGGAAGAAATGCTGAAGTATCGCCTGAGTCACACAGGAATGTTGTTTACCTGGCTGTATATCTTATCAGCGAAGAGAAAGTGACACAAATTAATACTTTAACTGCCTTCCAACTGACCCGAAGGTCCATTCTGAATGAATAGTGAAAATAAAAAGGGATATCAGATCTCATTTTGAGCCAATTTAAGGGAAATTACACTAGTTAGCTAACGTTTTCTTTCCCAAACATACGTTTTAGGTGCCATTTATCAAACTCAAGTTAATGAACTGCTCCTTTCACTATATTAGACTCATCACCTTACAAAATTTCAGCTCTGAAATGTAAAAAAACTCCATTTCCCGTTAACCTTTAAGGCACTGTTGATGGCGTTCTTAAACACCGCTGATTTGCCATTGTGTTCACGTGCTCAACATAAATGACTGTGATTGGCCGTGAGGATTTTCGTCAATTCACCACACTTGCGGCACTTCGCTGATGTTTACCGAGTGCAAACACAGACGAGTGATCCACTTGATGAGTCGACTGATCTTCACGGCTGTAAAACGATCCAGTGTCCGTATATCTTTGAAGAGCGGTTAAATGATGACCTTCACTGACAATCACAGTCAACTCTGTTGAGCACTGGTGAATACTGTGGCAAATCAGCTGTTTATGAATGCACTCAGCGGCGCTTAAATGTTAGCAATAAATGGACGTGTTTAAAACTTCAGTACCGGGACAACACTATTACAGACAACACAGGGGTGTGCTACAGAGGACTGCAGTGTTTTATCTCACACCGGGCTACATAGGCTGAAGCAGGAAAGCCCCCACGGTGTTTACCTGCTGCCATGGAGGACACTTAAGTGTATTACTCTTAAAGTGACGTTGTTTGATGCCTAATATGCTTTTAATTGTTTAAATTAAACTGAACAGATGATATTAAAGTGATGTTTACACCATTTCTGCATTTTGAAATCGTGGCAACAGTTGGAGGTTTGTAGTCCACAGCATGTTGTTGCAATGTTTACAGTGCTGATCCTATACTTCTGGATTTTTTCCCACCGCAGCCTCGCTTTCGTGTTTTAAAATGCCGCCCGCATGAAATAATCGTATAGTTATTAAAGTTTTACACTTAGGGGCATTTAACACCGGCTAGTGTTGTTATTACACTACAAGTGTCATCAAGAAAGTACTCCTAACATTCATTTTTACACTGTATAGTGTCAATTCAACATTTTTGCAGTTATTGACATGTAACACTGCATTTTTACTGTGTAGTTTTTCCATTTGAATTTAATTTTGACATATTTTATAAATCAAGACAGTAGGTTTTGCTTGTTTAGAAAATGCTTCTCGATTTAAGAATTTCTAGATATTTGGACTAGAAACAAGCATTTTCTGCAGTGTAACCCCTTTCGACCTTGAGGACAACTCAGCAGAATGGGTGGAAAAGATGTGTGAGTAATGTCACTATGGTTGACTCCTTTTGACATTTTTCATTTTGGCTGTTAGACACTTTTCGTGGTATGGATGTTTTAGGTGACAATAGAGCATCATGCCAAGACGACAAATCAGTTAAACTGAAGTGTGTGCGTTACTGGAAATGAAGGCTTACATCATCCAAATATCTAAACATTCTTGAATTCTATAGACAAGCAAAAATACTTTTTTTCCCTTTAAACAAACTAAATAATCTGCCTGTAGGGTAAGAAAAGTAAACTTGCTTTTTTAATTGTTGCCCCATTGGCAGATTATTTTGCTTGTTTTAAGGAACAACTCACTTAATATTGACATATTATTTCTTTAAAAAAGACAATATGTTATGCTTGTCTAGAAAATGCTTCTCGATTTAAGAATTTCTAGATGTTTGAACTAGAAACAAGACAAAAAAATAAGAAAAGCATTTTCTTCAGTGTATCCCCTACAACTTTGAGGAAAGCCCAGAAAACGTAATGTCACTATGGTTGATTAGTAATTTTATTTCCTTCTGACATTTTTCATGTGAGACACTGCATGGTATGGATATTTTAGGTAAAAATAGGACATCATGCCAAGACATATCAGTTAAACTTAAGTGTTTGTGTTACTGGAAATGAAAGCTCATGTTATTTACTGTCTGCAGCGCAAAAATGCCTTTCTCACTTAGATTTTTTTGTCTTGTTTCTAGTCCAAATATCTAAAAAGTCTATGATTTTACACAAGCAAAAAAAATAATACTATATACTAATAATATGCCAAAATTCAGAGAATTTTCCCTTAAAACAAATAAATTAATCTGCCAGTAGGGTGAGCGAAGTAAACTTGCTTTTCTTTTTAAAATAAGATTACACTTACGTTTTAAGGAAAAAACTAACTTAGTTTTGTCATATTATTTCTTTTAAAAAGACAGTAAGTTTTACTTGTCTAGAAAATGCTTCAAGATTCAAGAATTTTTAGATATTTGGACTAAAAACAAAACAAAAAAGTAAGAAAAGCATCTTTCTGCAGTGTAACCCTTGCGACCTTGAGGAAAGCCCAGCAGAATGGGTGAAAAAGTCAAAAATGAAACACTTATGCATGAGTAATATGCCACTATGGTTGACTAGTAACTGTATTTCCTTATTTTGACATTTTTTTGGCTGTTAGACACTTTGCATGGTATATAAGCCTCACCGAAACGGCTATGTAGATTCAGACAGATGCTGTGTCACATGCTTCAAGTCTCAAGCTGTGTTAAATCACACCATGTCAAGTTAAATAGAGAAACACGTCTCGTCTGTGCTGTTCTTCACTCCGCTGCATTCTGTCCAGCTGTTTTGAACGCAAAAAACGCGTAAATTGGTTTAATTACACAGGGCTTCCTTAAGCCGACTAGTCATTCAGAAAACCCACTAATTGATTTTGTAAATAAAAATGGCAATTTCAGGAGGCACTAGATGGAATCGTTTGGTATAGATAGCTCAAATACAGCCGGGATAATGAGTACCTGGGAATAATATTTCTAAAGGAGCTGTTGACATGGAATTGATGCAAAATCCAAACAGTACGAACATAAAAATAAAACAAAAGAAAAAAATCTGAGAAATGAGTTGTGTGTAATAGGCATGGGACGATAACCGTTTTCAAGGTATACCGCGTTTTTTTTTTTTTTTTTTTAGATGTAAATTGTAAAGACATCTGTGTTATTGAAACAAATGAAGACAGCAGAAGTCAATGATTCACTTTAATTATTTAGCCTGATATGTTTACTGTCTGGTGGTTCATTCCGCTGTGGCAACCTCGGATTACAAAAGGACTAAGCTGACAAGAAAATGAATGAATGAATTTTTACTGTCCCAAAGTATTTTAAATGTTTCTCAAAATTAAATATATTGTGTTATAGGGGGAAAAGGTTTTGTTTTTTATCCAGACATTTAAAAATAATATATTTTAGAGCAGTAAACACAATACTGTAAAACCGTGATATTTTCATCCAAGGTTATCATACCGTTAGAATCTTATACCAACCCATGCCTAGTGTGTAATAACAATGGAACTACACAAGGAGAAAGAGCTGAACTACTGAAATGTATTTAATACTTTATATATAGGCTTTTTTTGGTGCTGCAGCTTAAAGACGCCTCTCATATGGAGAATGAAGTCACATGCATTGCTCAGGTGTGAGTTTCTTACAGACTTCAACATAGAGTAAAATCTTGATGGTTCTGTGGGTATCATCTATCAAATCTGAGCTTTATTCTGTATTTTCTATGGGATTCAGGTTAGGGTACTGGCTGGGCCATTCTACAGCTTGATTTTCTTTCTCAGAAAGCATTTGAGAGTTTCATTGGCTGTGTTTTGAATCATTGTCTTGCTGAAATCTCCACCCTGGTTTCATCTTCATCCTCCTGCTAACGTAGATGTTGAACTGAAGCAGCTAATATTCACTCACACTGAGGAAGGGCAGAGGGATGCTGAAGAACTACTGAGAGATTTCAGCTGCTGTCTGGGCTTTCACTGCCTTTCTACACCTCCCTTTCTTCATGTGTTTAGTACTTCTTTCCTGCATCATTTCATTTTATTACACATAAATATATAGTTTGAGCATGTTTAATTCTGTCATACAGTGCTGTGAAAAAAAACGGGATTAAACAAGATGATTAGACATTAAAAAAGCGAGCTTCATATTTTAAATTTTCTGTCCAGAGAGGTCATGTTTTGATCTTCGATTGGTCTCATGCAATCAAATGATGCAATTTCGCAAGTCTGAGTTCACCAAGCTTAAACTTTCCAACGCAGCGACCTGCGAAACTTGTCGCATGAGTTTGCGTTTTCAGTCTAACGATTTCGCATAATTACGAATGGAAGTCTATGGGGAGAAAAGTGCAGTGTGACCGGGGATTTACTTCATTTGTAAACTAATTAGATTTGTTTTCTTTGCATAAACCATTTTTTCTTGGTTATTATCAACATCTGGTGAAAATTTCATGTCAATGGCACCTTTAGAAATGTTTTTTGTGAAAAATGGTGACGTTTTCAATACTTATTTTCCCCGCTGTATCTGCTCTGATGCAACCTACACTGTATAAAGCGCAATAGAAATAAGGGGGAAATTCTGAAACGTTCACAATATTTCATTTTTAAGATCAAGGGACATTTGATGAGCATTTGAAGCAGTTTCCCGCCAATTAGGATTGTGCAAATTTAAACAAATTAGCTACCAGATTGCTAAAAATAAAGCGAAAATGGCTGTGTTTCTTGACTCCACAATAACCTTGACCAGGGAACCAACAGATCCTGCCATTAAAAATGGAAAGTGCATACATCCTGCAGGGGGAAAAAATTAGGAATCAAATTCTGCTTCAATTATGATACAAACAAAAGAGGCTGATTTGAGTGCGTTCAGGGAGAATATGGAGCCGAGATAGAAATGCTCTGGAGCTGAACGTCGTGACTGCTCGCTGTATGATCTGGATAATGTTGTACTTCTGTCACCTCAGAGGATTGACGCGGCCCTTTCATCCTCACTTAATGTTCTGTACCCCCAGTAGTCAAATAATCTGAACAAGTTTAATTAAACAGTCCGTCTTATTTCCAACTCTCGCTTTCTCCGTCTCTCTTTTCGCTCTGCCATTATCTAGAAATGGCACGAAGGGAGACTTGGCTTCAATTTATTCAAAGTTTGCTAACATGTTCTGGCACAGCATTTGTTTTTTTCAGTACGAAGATGACTATTGGAGAAAATCATTTTTAATTATATTATTAAAACTTTAAAGCTGCACGGTGGCTCAGTGGTCACAGCAAGGCATTTATGTTGTTATTACACTTCAAGTGTCATTAAGGCCCCGTTTACACCAGCGTGTTTTCGTTTTAAAATGCATAAGTTTTGCTATGGTTACGCCATCCGTCCACACTACGCCGGAGTTTTCGAGCCGCGAAAACGGAGCGTTTTGGAAACGCTGGAGAGGCCGTTTTCATTCTAAAACACTGCTGCTGCGTCTCAATGTGGATGGAGGGAAATGTATTCCTTTGAAAACGGAGGCGTGGCTGCTGAGATCCTCTATGTGATTGGGGCTTTTGGGTCAATGCGTATCCTTCCCTTATTAGTCAAGCGCACATGACTAGAACGCCACCGGAAGACAGCAGACCAGCCTTCACTGTAAACACTGTATTTTCGATAGCCATAGATGTTTTATATTCATTTGTTCCTTTAAGTAACAACTCGACCTCGTCGTCTGTCCACAAAAAAAACTCTCTTGCTTTGTTTGCCATGGCGTTCATCGTTCAACCAGCGTTTGTTGACCAACAATAACCAAATGCCGAGCGAGACACGTGCTTCCTGTTTATACTTGAATGGTCACGTGATATACGTTTCTGGTGGAGTAGTATGGAGGGAGATCTGTTGAGAGACGCTGGGTGAAACGCTAGTGTGGACGCGGATCGTTTTAATGCTAAAACGCCATTTTAAAGCTAAAACGCACTAGTGTAAACGGGGCCTAAGGAAGTACTCCTATCAGTGTAACATTAATTTTTACCCTGTTCTGTGGTGTATGTCTAACATATCGCAATCTTTTGCATTTGTAGTGTCAAAGGAAAATCACATCATATTGCACCTTGCACCCACACTGTCAACGTGTCATCGTTAACACTGTATATCGCCAACATTTTTGGAGTTACAGACATGTAACATCCAGGGGCGCCGCTAGCAATTTTGGGCCCCATGAAAAAATATAAAGACGGGCCCCCTACTACCAAGCTAGCTATCCTCTTTGTCTGCAATGTAGTTATACTAACGGATGCATTTTATTATTGATTTTGTCCACTACTTATCAGTATTTAGTAAGAGAACGGTCGTGACTGTAGCTAGCAGATGATTTATTGTTCAAATGTAAATGTAGCACAAAAAAAGAAACAGTAGTCAAATATTCACTGAAAATGTCACATTTCTATATACACAAAACTCCAATGAAATAACTGTACTGCAATAGTGTCTCATACAATGTGCAATACACTGGAACAGTGACAAAAATCAATAAGACACAAAATTATATTACAATGAGACTCATAAATAAGCCGAGACCCATACATGATGTTGAGTGCATCATCCGGGTAATTAAAGTGCACTTATTATTGTTAGAGTTTTCAGTGTGAATGCATTACTTACACTATTTATACTACACAATGGTGTAGAATAGTGCATAAGTATGCGGTTTGGGACGCAGCTGATGTTAACCTCGAGGACATCGCTGCTTTGACAGTTTACCTGACTCGATCACACTCAAAACATCAAGGCTGCGTCCGAAACCGCATACTTCCATACTATACAGTACGCTAAAATCAGTATGCGTGCCGAGTAGTATGTCCGAATTCATAGAATTCGAAAATCAGTATGCGAGAAGTACCCGGATGACTTACTACTTCCGGCGAGATTCTGAAGTGCGCATCCCATGCACGCTGCGCTATCCCATGATGCCCCGCAAGAGAATTCATGAATGGGAGTGAAGCGACGCAACTGACGCAGGTAGGTCACGTGACCGTGACAAAATGGCGGATGTAGCATGTCCGAATTCCATTCACACTTCTCACATTCATACTGTATAGAACGTACTTTTCTAACGGCCGAGTAGTACGTTTTAATTCAAATGCAGTACCTACTGAGTAGTAGGCGGTTTCGGACGCAGCCCAACTCTCTTCCCGCTACTGACGGACTGAACCATGCAGTGAAAGGAGGGGGGGTGCAATTTGACAGTGACAGACACGAGAGGCAGATATAAGCCGTATTTTTATTTTTTATTTCTAATAAATTGTTTTACTTGTAATTTAGAAATATATTCATAATTTATATTACATTATAGTACTGTTATTAATTATAAAGCAGATCTCTGTGGGCCCCTAGAGTGCATGGGCCCTTAGAATCGTCCTAACTTTCCCCCCTTAGCAGCACCCCTGGTAACACTGCATCTTTACACTGTTGATTTTACTATGTAGGAGGGCAAATAATGTTGACTTAAACTGTATAATGGACAGATGTTAACATGTCTCTCTTTGTTTTCCACAGTAATTTCCAATCATCTGCCATGTTTGAGGGATCTGAGTCCGCGGAGACACAGGAAGTCAAATCTGAGAGCACCCTTGGGTCTTCGCTCTCCGCCTGCAAGAAGGTGTGTGTGCACCATAGCCCTGTGTTAACCTGCAACACACTCTCTCTGAAAGTACACTTCCATCCACATCCACATGAAAGCCAGCATTAGGTTTCTGTCCCGAGGCGCCGTGTTCACTCTTATCCTCGAGCCCCTGCAGGAGTCTCATGCTCCAATCACAGTGTGATTAAAATGAAGCCTTGCTGATTGGCCGACGGCTCCACCTGTACAGGGAACAGGAACTCTGGCTTTTCGCCATCAGCACGTTTTGCTCTGTCGGCAGCTGGACTTTGCAGGCAGGCTACAGCGGCTGGAGCTCTGCCAGAATCACTGAGACGGAGAGAAGCAGAACAAGCAGCATGATTGGTCCGATATCTCCCTTGTCTTCTGGCTCTTTTAACTTGGTCTCGTTCGGCTGAGCGCTTTATTAGTGGATGGTTGTAAGTGCATGGCCCCTGCGGGAGCAGATGAAGGATCAGGGGAACAGGGAGTTACTATAGTGTGACACTGTATTAATCATTTCTGTCTCTCATGGGAGATGAGCGATGAGGGTGATGAGATTAAGGAGGATGGAGATTATTGATGGGAATAGCACAAGGGGTCAACAACCTGATCGATGATAGAAGACTTATATTTTTAATATATATATATATTTATGTGGTGGCGAAGTGGGTAGCACGATCGCCTCACAGCAAGAAGGTCACTGGTTCGAGCCTCGGCTGGGTCAGTTGGCATTTCTCCCTGATGTTGTGTGGGTTTCCTCCGGGTGCTCCGGTTTCCCCCAAAGTCCAAACACATGTGGTACAGGTGAATTTGGTAGCCTAAATTGTCCGTAGTGTATGAGCGTGAATGAGTGTGTATGGGTGTTTCCCAGAGATGGGTTGCAGCTGGAAGGGCATCCGCTGCGTAAAACATATGCTGGATAAGTCGGCGGTTCATTCCACTGTGGCGACCCTAGGTTAATAAATGGACTAAGCCGAAAAGAAAGTGAATGAATGAATATATACACACACACCCTACCGGTCAAAAGTTTAGGGTCAGTAGGATTTTTAAATGTTGTAAAATAAGTTTATTCTGCTCACCAAAGCTGCATTTATTTAATCAAAAATACAGTAAAAATTGTGGGAAATTTTATTGCACTATAAAATAACTGATTAAAAGTAGTTTATAATTTTATTTAATATTTTATTCCTGTGATTTTAATGATGAATTTTCAGCTTCATTACTCCAGTTTTCAGTCACATGATCCTTCAGAAATTACAATATTAATTATTATTGTTATTATTATTTTTATTAATGACGCCCTTTTGTTGTTATAAATTTTTTAATTATGTATATTTTTTAATTTCTATTTTTTGATTGACAGGTGTGAGCAGTATTATAGGAATGCTTTAATATGTATTATTATTTATTAATAAAATAAATAATATAAAAATCAATGTATAAAATAATGATACCATTATTTTTATATTATAGTTTTATATTATTATTTTACTTTTTTATTATTGATGTTGTTGTTTTTAATATAACAACAATAATATATGACCCTATAATAATAATATAATTATATAATTTGTGACCCTGGACCACAAAAGCAGACTTGCGTTGCATGGGTATATCTTGGTAACAGCCAAAAAAAATAAATAAATAAAAACTTTATTTGAACATTAAAGATCATGTTCCTTTAAGATATTTTCTAAACTCCATACTGTACATCAAAAACATTTTGAATAGTTATATTTATCTTAATTATTAATGTTCAAAGGCAAATTAACAGTACATATTTTGGATGTCTCCTTTATTTGACCCATTAACTTCAGGTTTTGGAGTCTCTTCTGATGTCCTGATGAGTTGATTCAGGTGTGTTTGATCAGGTTGATGTTGAAAAAGTGTATTGTTGGTGTGCCTTTAGGAACAGGGTTGGGAAACACTGCTTTAATGTTTAGCAGCTCTGTAATTAATAAAGAGACAACAAAAAGATGGACCTGTCTTCACAGTTAGCACACTCCTGTCACAAATACTGATGATGTAAAACAGGTTCAGGCTTAATGAGGTCAATACTGACAATGTTTGAGATCAGCTCAGGATTATCTAGTGTTTATTTTACTAAGTGGTTTGATTTCCAAATGCTAAAGTTAATCACATCTGCTTGGCAGACGATATGACCTCTGACAGTAATCCGTCATCGCAGCTGCACAGCCTGTTTTACTTAGATTTGAGCTGTATGGAAAGCCAAACCCTGATAAAACTCAATAATTTTTCATTTATTGGATCTACATTAGCTATATGAGCATTCAGTGTAGTAAAAAGCACACCTTCAAAAACAACGTTCAAATGAAGTATCAATGTCTTTGTGTTGACTGTTTTATTAGGGTGTATTATACAGTATTATGGAGCACCTGAAAATAGTCCCCAGCTAGGTTATTTCCAACCTGACCAAGTTGCACAAGGAGCATGTGCCAGTCACTCTGATTTATATCATTGCACCTAGCATAATGTAGTTCCTATCCATATTGGCCTAGGAAATAGCAACTTTTAATTTAACGT
>CAIGQQ010033860.1:646897-668840 GCA_903798035.1 Danio albolineatus
TACAGTGTAAATTCACTAATGTTGATCCTGGACCATCATCATCATCATCATTTAAATACACTGTAAATTCACTAATGTTGAGCCTGGACCGTCATCATCATTTAAAACTGAAAATAAAATCATTCTAATTAAAATTTTAGTTGTCGCTGAGTAGACAGCACCTTGTAAAGAAAGGAAAGGGACAGAATGCTAATTGCATGCTCAGTCCCTCGTGTTCAGTGTGTTTCTCAAGAGCAGGACTGTTTAACAAGAAGCCTCCACTTTCTTTGTATTTTTAGAGGATCCTGTAATAATTAATTAGGATAACACTAGGATAACATGAGAATTTTAAAATGCACCGCTATTCCCCCTAAATCAATTCTGAGCTTTTAACAGCAAACGGTGCTCTAGGCTAGTTTGTTGTAGCAGATGTTGCTCTAGGCTATTTTTTTAAATAGCGGACAATGCTCTAGGCTAGTTTTTTATAGTAGATGGTGCTCTAGGCTAGTTTTTAACAGCAGATGGCATTTTAGGCTAGTTTTTAACAAATTACAATGCTCTAGGCTAGTTTTTAACAGCAGATGGTACTCTAGACTAGTTTTTTACAGCAGATGGCGTTCTAGGCTAGTTTTCAACAACAGATGGAGTTCTAGGCTAGTTTTTAACAGCAGACGCATTCTAGGCTAGTTTTTAACAACAGATGGAGTTCTAGGCTAGTTTTTAACAACAGATGGAGTTCTAGGCTAGTTTTAACAGCAAACGCGTTCTAGGCTAGTTTTAACAGCAGACGGCGTTCTACGCTGTTTTTTAACAACAGACGGCGCTCCAGACTAGTTTTAACAGCAGACGGCGTTCTACGCTGGTTTTTAACAACAGACAGCGATCTAGGCTAGTTTATAACAGCAGACGGCGCTCTAGGCTAGTTTTTAACAGCAGACGGCTTTCTAGGCTAATTTTTAACAACAGATGGCGTTCTAGGCTAGTTTTTAACAACAGACAGCGTTCTAGGCTAGTTTTTAACAGCAGACTGTGCTCTAGGCTAGTTTTTAGCAGCTCATGGTGCTATAGGCTAGTTTTTTAGTAGCAGACAGCGCTCTAGGCTAGTTTTTAGCAGCTCGTGGTGCTATAGGCTAGTTTTTTAGTAGCAGACAGCGCTCTAGGCTAGTTTTTAACAGCTGATGGGGCTATAGGCTAGTTTTTAACAGCAGACGGTGCACTAGGCTATTTTTTTTACATAAGACTGCACTCTAGCCTAATTATTAAGAGCAAACTGTGGTCTGGGCTAGTTTCCAACAGCAGACGGCGCTCTAGGCTAGTTTCTAATTGCAAAAGATGCTCTGGGCTATTTTCTAACAGCAGATGGCGCTCTAGGCTAGTTTTTAACAGTGCATGACGCTCTAGGCTAGTTTTTAACTGCAGATTGCGCTCTAGACTCGTTTTTAACAGCAGATGGTACTCTAGGCTAGTTTTTAACAGCAGACAGCGCTCCAGGCTAGTTTATAACAACAGACAGTGCTCTAGGCTAGTTTTTAACAGCAGACAGTGCTCTAGGCTAGTTTTTAACAGCAGATGGCGCTCTAGGCTAGTTTTTAACAGCAGACAGTGCTCTAGGCTAGTTTTTAACAACAGACCATGCTGTAGGCTAGTTTTTAACCCTACACTCGAATCCTCACGAAAAAGAGCCATTGTTTGTTCGAGTCATGCAAGTTGTCATATAACATTCAAACATTATTTTAGGTTCAAGTGGTATTTGTAAGTAATTGGAGGCAAGCAAACAGTGTTTTTAAAGCGTATAGCGTCATCTGCTTTTAAAAAACTACAGAATTGAATTAAGGGAGAATAGCGATGCATTTTGACAATCTCAGAGTTGATTTTTCAAACTATATTCACCAAAGCTCTTGATTACATAAACGTTCTCCTCTAAAGGATAGCGAGTTGGACTGTGGTGTGTGAGCACTGGGTGATTGTATGATGTAATTACTGGTGTGGTTTGAGTCACTGGTAGTCAGGTGTTAGTTAGTAGGCCGTGTCAGGTTACTTTGGAAACTGGAGAACATAATTGATAGCTTCAGTCTGTAATTAAAATCAGGTGCTTGTGTGTGTGCGCCGCCAATAACCAGTAAGGTATAACAAGTGTGTGTTTAAACATTTTTGAAGTTCTCACTTTTTTAAAAGGCTCCTCTTTTCTTCTCATGTCTGTTCTCTAATCTCCTCTCCACTCATCTCGTTTCCTCTCATCTTGTTTTATCTCCTCACTTCTGTTCTCTTGTCTGCTCTATTCTTACTTTTTCTCATTTATCATCTTCCCTTGTCTTGTAATTTCTCGTCTTTGTCTCTTATGTTCATCTCTTTTTGACTCTTCTCTGATCTTTTTTAGATCCTCGAAAAGAATTACTTTGAGGAGTCCAAAAAGCATTTGCTAACTTTTTGGGATGGCTATCATTGTTCTCCTCCAGGTATCTTCCTGTAGCTGAGAGAGGAATCTAAAGGAAACCCACACCAACACGGGGAGAACATGCAAACTCCACTCAGAAATGCCAACTGGCCCAGCCGGGACCAGAACCAGCAACCTTCTTGCTGTGAGGCGACAGTGCTAACCACTGAGCCACCGTGCCGCCCAGTGCTTTGACGTTTTAGGTTCAGAATGAATTTTATTTGCTCAAAATAAGTTGAAATAACATGATTAAAATGAGTAGGAATGTGTGTTTTAATTAAATTAAGTTACACCAATGATTTTTATTGAGTGTTCTTTCCTTGTCTTTTCTCAAATTTGTCTTGTTTTCTTACCTCTTCGTATTTGTTCTTGTCTCCTTGCTTTATCTTTGTAGTAAAGTTACGGCCACCTGGTCGCTGGGAAGAAGGAGGCGGAGAACTGACACAGTTTTAAATAATTTTAATGAGAAAATAAAACAAACGGACGGCAGCTCCTCACGGAGACTGTCGTCAAACTGAAAGCAAAAGTAAAACAATATGTCCGGGCCCAGTCCTCTCTCGTCCTCCTCTGCCATCGTTCCTCCTCTTATAGTCCAGAGCTCCTTCCGTGGGACTCGAGGCAGCTGTGCGCCACAGGTATTTCCCAAATAAAAAAATTTGGGGTTCGGTTTTCTAGACACGCTGCCACTCGGTCCTCCAACAGCTGAGAGACGTGACGATGTGCTGGGAGCCCTGTGGAGGAATCTATCCACCCGTCTGTCTTCTGGTGTCCGGCAGCGGATCTCCTGGCTGGCTGGCGGCATTTCCGGTCTCCTGCTCCGCTCCCGCTTCGGTGGAGGATGCAGGCTTTGGCATCATGGGGGATCGCGGCAACTCCCCCAGGGCTCTCTGGGATGGCTCCCTTCAGCTCTTTCCCTTCCGGTGGGGAGCACTGCGTCCCCTGCTCCTCCCCATGCTGGGAGCCGGCAGCAGGCAGATCCTTTCCCCGCCAGCCTCAGGCCGCCCCGGCAATCTGGGCAGACGAACGGGTTTCTCCCCCACTCAGGTTAACTCCCGAACACTCGCCCCCCCTCTCAGCAGCGAGGGCTACTGGACAGCGTGTCCCTCCTTCTCCTGGATTTCGGCACCACTGTAGTAAAGTTACGGCGGAGAACTGACACAGTTTTAAATAATTGTAATGAGAAAAAAATAATAATAATAATAATAAAACTGAAAGCAAAAGTAAAACAATATGTCCGGGCCCGGTCCTCTCTCGTCCTCCTCTGCCATCGTTCCTCCTCTTATAGTCCAGAGCTTCTTCTGTGGGACTAGAGGCAGCTGTGCACCACAGGTGTTTTCCATCTGTGGCTGGCCTCGCTTTGTTCCCACGGCTCTCGGCCATGCCCCCCTCACCACAATCTCACATCATTAAATCCTCTTGTCTTGTATTAAATGTATCATCTTGTCTTTTAATATTTTTTCATCTTTGTTTTCCTGCTCCATTCCTTTTCTTGTCTTCTTGCCATATCTGGCTTCTTCTCTGCTTGCGTCTCATCTCTCGTTTCTAGTTTACTCTCTCATCTATTCTCATCTCTCTGCTCATCTGGTCTCATTAAAGCCGTTGTCTCGTGCAGAGAGCCACAGAGTTTATGTAAACCCTGAGAGACAGACAGAGGGTTTGCGGAGGGCATTGTGCGTAGCGTGACACGACAGAGACTGCACATTTGTGTGTGTGTTAAACATCATATGTGTGCTTTGCAGAGCTGTAGGCCACCCTTGAGTCTCTGTGTGGTCAAATGGGATTACACACACACTGATCGCTCTGGACAAGTAGCATCTTTTATTTAGACCGCTGTATGTGTTTGTGCCTCCAATAGGACTGAATCTGTAGGTCAGCCCTGTCTCGTCTGAACACAGCCAAGGTGGCTCGTATTCACCCTTTGCTTAAGGTCATTGATGTTGCTTATCTGACCTTTAGGGCTTTATTTTAACGATCTAAGCATTTGGTCCGGTCTTACTTTTGATATTTTAAGGATGGCTAAAATGGTTGGCGAGCCCAGCTCATATTCTGAAACAGTTGTACACTTGAGTTATGGGTGTGTTTTGAGTAAGACTTGCATTAAACCAATCCAACATAGGCTCATTCTGAAAACATAACCCTGTATGCAGTTCTGGAGATCACGAATTATGTAGCCAGAGCTACGTATGGCTGCATTTTGTCTATATTTGTATGATGCCTTTTGTTTTTGCACTTACCAGGTGACCTCTTACCTCCATGTGGACGGCTTTTGCACTGTTACCAGTTTGTCAAGTGGTTCGTCACGTGCATTGGAGGATTTAAGAGACAGTTGACCGTGACAACGGGGTTCAAGTAAAACAAAATTAAAAGGCAAAAACTTTAACGAACCAGTAAATAACAGGGTGAGAATGTGGTAAAATCTAAAAAACATGGTAGAAATCAGGCTGCCACAAGGGCTTTTCTTTTTCTGGATTGCTTTTTACAAAACTGTCAATTGGGTTTAGGAAAGTAGCTGGGCGCTGGTTGTTCATTTTCTTTTCGGCTTTCCTTTATTAATCATGGGTCGCCACAGTGGAATGAACCGCCAACTTATCCAGCACATGTTTTACTCAGCGGATGCCCTTCCAGCTGGAATCCATCACTGGGAAACATCCATACACACTCATTCACACACATACACTACGGAAAATTTAGCTTACCCAACTCACCAATAGCACGTGTCTTTGCACCCAGAGGAAACACACAAGAATATGGGGAGAAAATGCAAACTCCACACAGAAACGTCAACTGACCCAGCTGAGGCTCGAACCAGTGACCTTCTTGCTGTGAGGCTACCCACTGTGCCATCGTGACGCCTGGGCGCTGGTCAATCATTGGTGTTTGAAACTCTATTGGTTGGGTTTAGAGAAGGGGGTGGGTAGGGGGTCGGTCGGTGGATTTACATGAGAAAAGCAGACGCAAATGGCACTTGTGAGAGAATTTTGAGATCTCACAAACTGTACACAGCGTCCTCTGTTGGATTTGCACAAACTGTAGCTCCTGGGACATAAATGTAGGGGTACTTAATCTAAATGAGCCTGGATTGAACCAGTCAGAGACTCCCCTTCCATTTCCTTTAAGATCAAGTTGTTGCCACACCATGGTGTATTTGCTGATTACATGGCGAACTTTGTTAGTAGAAAAACTTAAAGCTCCACTAGCGAGGAAACAAATCTGCTCATGTGTGAGGTTAAAGCGAGCAGATGATCTACATCTTATTCTGAGGTGAAGAATGTGAGGAAGATGGTAGCTTTTATATATTTATGTAGAAAAAATAATATTTTTTACATTTAAATCTTTTAATTTTTCATATGCAAAGATATTTGTGTGCTGCTGTGCATCCCTGTGTGTGTAATAAGCAATGTCTACACACGTTTTGGACTGCCTGTCACTAACACACTTATTAAATATTTAAAAAATAGCACCATTGACTTTAGACAAGCTTTTAGTTGGTCAATGGTGCGATCTATTTCAGTTGCCTCAAAATAGCAACACGTCAACAATGTGCCTAGTATCACATTGTCACGATTACCAGCGATCTACAGCCAGAGATCGCTGGTAAACTCACACACATTCACATGAACTACAAATCTGCCATGTTCTTGGACTACATATTCAGTCATGCAACACTCACACACACCTGCTCCAAGTCACCAGTGATTGCGAACACACACCTGAAGCTGCTCACAGACTGATTACCAGGACTATTTAAACAGCACAAACACACACCATGATTGCTGTGTATTATTATCTGTTTTGTGACATACAACATGTTTTCTTTGTTCCTGTTATTCTGAGTTTTCGACCCTAGATCTGTTATTTGTTTATCCTTGTCTGCTGCCAGCCTTTTTGACTCCTTGCCTGTTCTTGACTACGATTTTGGATTTCCTGTACATACTTGTTTGCCCCTGATGACTGCTGCTATACTGCTTTTAATTAAATCTGCATTTGGATCCTCACAACATTGTCTTTGTCACTTTCGCCGTAACACGCATGTTCATTTCAGACCAGCACGTCCATGGGTGCAAACGTGCACAAATGCATCTGCTATTTAAACAGTGTGGCAGAGGACCTGAAATTGTTAGTTTCAGCCTGTGCCTGGCTCAAACTAGCAAAAAAAAAGCACTTGCATTGCACCTGGTGTACAATAGGACCCTTAGAGTTGTGTTAGTCAGTGAAAAATACCTGTGATAGGCTACAAAGAGGTACAAGCAAGCTGAGCACAATACATAACATACATGCTTTTTCCTTTGAGATCTTCTCAGTCATCTTTTTGATTTATATGACTGTTTTCATCTTCTTTCTGTCCACATATCATTCATCAGGTTGTTGTTTTTTTGCTAGCAGGTACCAAAACTACACCACCTAGTCCCATAAAGCATCTTTCATCATTGATGACTAACCAAACGACCTCTGTTTTTTCTGGTTAGTCACTATTGATGGGTTTATAACAGAGTATGCTCCTGAGCACAGCTGTGAGCCATTTTGCAGTTTGGTTTCATTAAAAAGTTTTCACGACTGTGTTGGGAGCGTTCTGAGATGTATGGCTGTAGGCCCTTAAGGGGTGCTTCCACATCAGCCTTGTTTGCAGCGTTTGTTTTACATCTTGGAGCTTGTTTTCTCCTTCAGCTTTGTTTGTTTAGTCCAATGTGAACATGCTAATTGCACTCACATCCACATCTAATCATTTAGTCAGGCCAGGCTAATTACACATGCATTCCTTAGCCTACCTATTTTTTTTGCGAAACATAATACGTTGCTCCGGGTACATTTCAGATGACAAATCCACTAGAGGGCGCTCTCTACGTTTATGCGAATCTGAAAAACTTTACTTAGGTTAGGTTTCGTTGTACTTCGAGATTCACGTCCTTCTTGTACTCGTTAACGACAAGGCAGGGCTTGTCATACAGATCAGTTGTTCTGACCAATGAGATGAGAGTTTATGGTACAAATTTTGGTCTATTTATAAATATTGTATGGACCCTTTTCACAAGCCAAACTCCACACATAAATGCCAACTGGTCAAGCTGGGGCTCGAACCAGCGACCTTCTTGCTGTGAGGCAATAATGCTAACCACTGAGCCACCGTGCCATCACCAACTTGGAGTTTCAAATCAATAACATTTTTTCTAATTAAACTATTTTATGAATGCTAGCGTCTCAGAAGGAGCACAAGAAGAAAACTGCTAAAATAGGGACTCTGCTGAATAATTCGGGTGAAGCATTCTTTCTGAATTTCCCATTCTGAAACAAGTCAAATGTGCATCTTTGAAGCCAAACCACAGCTATACCGTAGCATCCTTTTCTGGGCTCATTTTCCTTTGCCATAATGATCTTTGCGCCTGGTTGTCACAAAAATGTGTCTCCTCTTAGGGTTTCCAAGTTTTTTTAAAGCATCCTAGCAACTTGTTAATACATATTAGCTTGTATTACAATATGTTAGAAATCGAAATGTGAAACATTAGCAAGCTGTTACCTGATGCTGTAGAATTGAATAAGAACAGTGCTCGTTTGAAATATGAATATTTGGTAACATTATAAATGGCATTACTGTCATTTGGTTATACATGTAATTTAAATATAAAAGTACATAAAACAGATTATTTCCTGTTGTTGTTTAAACATTGTTAATAATACACTTTGACATCTGTTAAAGTTGACCCATATAGACTTCACGCTTGCAAAAAAAATTGAAAATGAATATGCATATGCGCTTTATATCCCATGTAGGAGAAGAAAATGAAAATGACGAGTCGAGAAGTATTACTTGTAGGGTTTTATAATTTTTTTTGCCTTAACATTTATTCATTCACTCATTTTCTTTCAACTTAGTCCCTGATTTATCAGGAGGCACAACAGCGGAATGAACCGCCAACTACTCCAGCATATGTTTTAAACCAGCCACAACGCAGTACTGGGAAACACCCATACACTCTCACATTCACACACACACTCATACACTACGGACAATTTTGTTTACCCAATTCACCTATAGTGCATGTGTTTGGACTGTGGGGAAACTGGAGCACCCGGAGGAAACCCACACCAACACGGGGAGAACATGCAAATAGAAATACCAGCTGACCCAGCTGGAACTCCAACCCGCAACCTTCTTGCTATGAGGCAACAGTACTTACCACTGAACCACTGTGCCGCCTACGTAAAACATTAATGTGTTAATAAACAAGAATGTGACTCCTCTAAGGGTTTTTTTTAGGACAGGGGTTTAACTAGTTAATGGTCACAGACAGATCTGGCCTTCAGGGTGTGACAGCCTAGTGTGGTCATCAGCACGGCCACAGATGTGGAATTTGCTTCCTCGCTGGGCGCCTACTGAACCAAGGCCGAGTCCTCAGGTGATGCTCACACAAACACCCGTGA
Organism: Danio albolineatus; assembly: GCA_903798035.1. Lineage (NCBI taxonomy): Eukaryota > Metazoa > Chordata > Actinopteri > Cypriniformes > Danionidae > Danio > Danio albolineatus. The sequence goes on from CAIGQQ010033860.1 coordinate 655,728, forward strand.
GTCAAAACCACAAGACCTTGAGCTCTCTGTGACGTAACGCTCTGTCAGAAGCACGCCAAATGACAGGACACGTCACCGCAAGGTTATTTTTAGTAAATGAAATCTAAGACTTAAACAAATAAATACATACATACATAAATACATAAATACATAAATAAATAAATGAGGCGCCATGGTGGCATAGTGAGTAGCATGTTCGCCTCACAGCAAGAAGGTCGCTGGTTCGAGCCTCAGCTGGGTCAGTTGGCATTTCTGTGTGGAGTTTGCATGTTCTCCCCGTGGTTGCGTGGGTTTCCTCCGGGTGCTCCGGTTTTCCCCACAGTCCAAAGACGTGGTACAGGTGAATTGGGTGAGCTAAATTGTCCGTAGTGTATGAGTGGAATGAGTGTGTATGGATGTTACCCAGAGATGGGTTGTGGCTGGAAGGGCATCCGCTGCGTAAAAACAAATGCTGGATAAGTTGGCGGTTCATTCCACTGTGGCGACCCCGGATTAATAAAGGGACTAAGCCGAAAAGAAAGTGAATGAATGAATGAATGAATGAACAAATAAATAAATATAAATAAATAAATGATTCACTGAAATTCAATAAAACTCACAATAAATTAAAAACTTAAACTGAACGAAACAGAAATAAGATTATAACAATCAAAAATAATATCTCAAGATGGCTAATAATATTGACCTTAAAATGGGTAAAACGATTAAAAACTGCTTTTATTCTAGCCTAAATAAAACAAATAAGACTTTCTCCAGAAGAAAAAAATATTAAAGGAAATACTGTGAAAAATTCTGTGCCCTGCTAAACATCAAAAAGAAAAAGAAATATATATAACATATTTTCAATATAAACGTAAATCGTGTTCACCAAAAAACTTTAAATATAAAAATGCTAAACTATAATAACCTTGCATGCACCACAGATTAGGCACTGGATGAGAGTGTGTGTTCGTGTGTTTGCTTTTTCACTCCTTCTCTGCCCCATTTAGAAGCTCAGTGGATGTGAAAGCGCAGATCAGTTTGTGTGTGTGTGTGTGTGTGTGTGTGTGTGTGTGTGTGAACCCACTCAGCCAGAAATGATAAAGAGCACAGTAGAGCAACATGGCAACATCTCTAAACAACCTCTTTCCACTCCCGTGATCATCCTGGGCTTTGTTTTTTTATCCGTTTCTCTCCATCCCTTTCCATTATTCTCATTTCTGTCCTGCTTTTTCGGCGGTATGGCGAACGGCGAGGTGGCGTCGGCATGTCCCAGCGGAGCTCATTTTTAGCTGCGCTGCCGAAGGTCTGCCATCTCCCCTCTGATGATAATGGGTGAAATGAGTTTGTCCTTGGCAAGGACGACGCACAGCCATCATCTCTGTCCTTCTCCATATCTCATCCCCTCAAATTCCTCCACCACGCTCTTAGGCATGGGATGATAACCGGTTTCAAGGTTTACCGCGGTTTGGGAAAGTCAAGGTTTAGAAACTGCTGTAATTTTCTGTCACTACGGTATACAGGGAGTGCAGAATTATTAGGCAAGTTGTGTTTTTGAGGATTAATTTTATTATTGATTAACAATCATGTTCTCAATGAACCCAAAAAACTCATTAATATCAAAGCTGAATATTTTTGGAAGTAGTTTTTAGTTTGTTTTTAGTTTTAGCTATTTTAGGAGGATATCTGTGTGTGCAGGTGACTAATACTGTGCAGAATTATTAGGCAACTTAACAAAAAACAAATATATACCCATTTCAATTATTTATTTTCACCAGTGAAACCAATATAACATCTCAACATTCACAAATATACATTTCTGACATTCAAAAACACAACAAAAACAAATCAGTGACCAATAAAGCCACCTTTCTTTGCAAGGACACTCAAAAGCCTGCCATCCATGGATTCTGTCAGTGTTGATTTGTTCACCATTAACATTGCGTGCAGCAGCAACCACAGCCTCGCAGACACTGTTCAGAGAGGTGTACTGTTTTCCCTCCTTGTAGATCTCACATTTGATGATGGACCACAGGTTCTCTATGGGGTTCAGATCAGGTGAACAAGGAGGCCATGTCATCAGTTTTTCTTCTTTTAGACCCTTTCTTGCTGGCCACGCTGTGGAGTACTTGGACGCTATGATGGAGCATTGTCCTGCATGAAAATCATGTTTTTCTTGAAGGATGCAGACTTACCGATCCAGACACGGGCCCATCCATTTGGCCCATCAAGACTCACTCTCATTTCATCAGTCCATAAAACCTTAGAAAAATCAGTCTTGAGATATTTCTTGGCCCAGTCTTGACGTTTCAGCTTGTGTGTCTTGTTTAGTGGTGGTCGTTTTTCAGCCTCTTACCTTGGCCATGTCTCTGAGTATTGCGCACCTTGTGCTTTTGGGCACTCCAGTGATGTTGCAGATAATAAATAAAACAGAAACAATTAATGATTTATTGTGCAGCCCAGTACCAATTTATCCAGGAAACAGTACTGGTCCGTGGCTCGGTGGTTGAGGACCACTGATTTATTTGAATTATTTAACCTGACCGTTTCTTAAAATTAAATATATTCTGTTCAATGTTGAAAGAATTGTTGTATTTTACCCAGACTTTTAAAAAGAAAATTTTTTGGAGGAATTTATACAACCCAGGCTCATTATGGATAGGGACCCCTATATACGTTTCTGGAAATTACAAAATAAGTCCCAGGAGGTAAATTTTTTAGCAGTTTTTGTTTTCGCGAATCTGCCAGAGGCCGCTGTTTATGCTTTTTCAGATGTCAAATCTCTCTTGGAAGTGCCATTCCTGTCTGCTCTTCTAGCAGAAATCCACTAGAGGCCGCTGTCGACTGACTGACTGACCAATACCTCCACCCACCCCCTTCCCTAAACCCAACCGACAGTGTTTTCAAAAGCAATCCAGAAAAAGAAAAACCCTCGTGGCCACCTGATTTCAACCATTTTCAGATTTGCCACATTCTCTCCATTATTTACTCGTTTAATTTTATTTATTAAAATTTTTTTTCCTACTTCACGAAAGTCTTCCTCACCGGACTCGAACTCTGTTGTGGCGTTCAACTGCTCTTTGTGTCTCAAATCCACTGACATACATGACGAGCTAATGGGCAAACTGGGAACAGCAGGAAAGCCTGAAGACCAGGAAAGCCTCAACGGTCAGTGGTAGAGGGAAAAGAAACAAAAGCCGCCAGCAGCATCATACCACCACTTAGCGTTCGTTTTAAAGATGAAATGCCACCATACGTACATCTGGCTACATAATTCATGCTATCCAAACATGTATATGGGGGTACATTTTCACAATGAGCTTGTGTTGAATTAATACCTTGAAACTGTGATATTTGTATCCAAAGTTATCATACCGTCAGAATCGTATACCAGCCCATGCCTACACCCTCGTTTTTTGCAGGCTTGTATTTGTCTGTCTTCCATCTGTCTTGCTGTCTCCCACTCCAGTGAAGAGTGAAATGTGAAAAGTTGTGAACTGACCTCTGTAACGCAGCAGTTTGAGTGTGTGTGAGTGCGTGTGTGTGTGTGTGTGTGGCAGTGACAGATTGTCTGAAATAGAGTTGTCAAATAATCAGTAAATCAGTTATAAGGGGCTGTTTACACGACACTGCTTTCAGCCAAAAGCTGACAACTTTTCACTGTGACTTCGGGAAAACGGGTCTCAAATGTATGTTTTTGCTAGCAAAAGATGCGACATGCGCTAACAAAAATGATTCATTGGATTTACTAAATTTTTTCAGTGGTAAGTGGTCGCAAACAATATACAGTGGGGAAGATAAGTACAGTATGTTATTTATATAAAAGGCTTTTTTAATGAAGTCAGCTGAAAGACTCCTCTCATATGGAGAATCAAGTCACATGCGTTGCTCAAGTATGGGTTTTTTACAAACTTCAACACAGAGTAAAAATCTCTGTTGGTTCTGTGGGTCTCGTCTATCAAATCTGAACTTTATTTTGTATTCTCTATTGGATTCAGGTCAGGTGATGTGCTGGGCCATTCTACAGCTTGACTTTCTTTCTCTGAAAGCATTAGAAAGTTTCCTTGACAGTATTTTGGATTATTGTCTTGCTGAAATCTCCACCCTGGTGTCATTTTCATCATCCCTCTAATGAAGCAGCTCATATTCATTTACACTGAGGAAGAACAGAGGGTTGTTGAAGAACTACTGAGAGATTTTGTCTGCTGTCTGGGCTTTCCATGTCTTTCTACACGTCCCTTTCTTCATGTGTTCAATTCTTTTCCTCTGCGTCATTTACTTTTATTAAACATAACTTCATTTGTAAACTAATTAGATGTGTTTTCTTTGCATTAATGGATTTCTTTGGTTGTTGCCAACATTTGGTGAAAATTTCAAGTCAACAGCACCTTTAGAAATATGTTTACTGAGAAAAATGGTGATGTGTTCAATACTTATTTTCCTCGCTGTGTATGTGCGGAAGTTGAAGCTGAACATAAAAAAAATCTATTTACTTTGTATAAATTCAGCACATATAAATTGTTTGCAACCACTTTTAAATAATTTTCTAAATCCAATAAATCTTTTTTTTCTGTGTACTTGTAATGTACTGTACAAAGCATGCTAAATCGTATTAACATGCCATTGCGTTATTAAAAACATGCTAGCAACTTGTTAATACATATTAGCTGGTATTACAATCTGTTAGAAATCTAAATGTGAAACATTAGCAAGCTGTTAATTGAATAAAAACAGCGTTCATTTGAAATATGAATATTATTATAAATGGCGTTACTGTCATTGGTTATACATGTAATAAATAAAAAACAGGCTCATTGTGAAATGTACCCATGTATACATTTCTGGAGAGCGCAAATTATGTAGCCAGAGCTGCAATTCGTCTTTAAAACAAACCCTACATGGCGGTATGGCCCCACCGATGGCTTCTTTTTCTTTTCAAGCTACCAGCTGACCGCTTACCTCCAAAGCGCCTCTGAAAGCGTGGTAAAAATCAGGCTGCCCCTAGGGCTTTTCTTTTTCTGGATTGCTTTTGAAAACACTATCGGTTGGGTTTAAGGAAGGGAGTGGGCAGGTCAATTGCTGCTTTTAAAAACACAGTCGGTTGGATTTAGGGAAAGGGGTCATCGATCATTTGGTCATTCAGTCAGTCAGTCAGTCAATCAGTCGACAGCGGCCTCTGGTGGATTTACGTGAGAACAACAGGCGCGAATGGCACTCATAAGAGAAATTTGAGATGTAAAAATAGTGTACACAGCGGTACACAAAGACTGCACAAAAAAAACCTCCTGGAATGTTTTTCACGCTGTCCAAAAATGCATACAGGGGTACGTATCAACAATCTGAGTTGAATAAATCCTTGCTGAATAAAAGTATATTAAACAGATTATTTCCTGTTGTTGTTTGAACATTGTTAATAATGCACTGTGAGGTCTGTTAAAGGTGACCTAAATAGACTTGACACTTGCAAAAAAAATTTAATTTAATATACGTAAATGCTTCATATTCTCATGGAGGAGAAGAATATAAAAATGAAAAGTCGAGAAGTATGACTTGAAGATAACATGAAGCATTATTTATAAAAAGCAATGTAATGTTATAGATGCAGTACTAAGTGAGAAAAGCTGTATGTTTAATTAATTACACACATATACACTGTGATGACCTTCACCGGTCCATGACCGTGTGTCCGTGATGAATAATAGATGTAAAGTTGACATGCCACATAATGGCCAGTGATCCACACTTAACACATGAGAGCAGTGACATCTGATTTGCAAGGACAGATTGGAGGAACAGGCCATTCAGATGAACAAAAACCATTAATATAATGAAGTTGCTGTTGAATTTGCATATTTTATCCACACATTGATATGCATTGGTTTTGACTAGGGGTTTTAATTATCGTGTAATATATAGTGCTGGAAAATAAATTATTCTCACAGCGGGTAGACTGAGTTGGGACAGCAAATATTGTTTTCCCTTCATCTGTATCGTAATTATTGATGTTCATTCACAGCTTGGAGTTTCTGAAGGCAAAAAGATTCAGTTATTTCGTGATGGATGGATGGATGGATGGATGGATGGATGGATGGATGGATGGATGGATGGATGGATGGATGGATGGATGGATGGATGGATGGATAGATAGATAGATAGATAGATAGACAGATAGATAGAAAAGATACGTATTGTATTGTATTATATTGTATTGTATGCAGAATAGGAAAATAGCTAGAAGCCTTTAACGCTCTTATTTTACTTTGTTCGTTGCCATAGTTAATGCGTGGTATTCATAGTTTAATCATGAGATTTGTTATAAAACCATGTCATGTTATATAATTCTGCCTGCAGTACTCAAATACTAGAGTTTTAATAAAACATAATGGTAACACTTTTAAAAATCTTGATGGTTCTGTGGCTCTCGTCTATCAAATCTGAGCTTTAATTTGTATTTTCTATCGGATTCAGTTCAGGTGATTGGCTAGGCCATTCTACAGCTTGATTTTCTTTCCCTGAAAGCATTTGAGAGTTTCCTTGGCTGTGTTTTGGGTCATTGTCTTGCTGAAATGTCCACCCTGGTTTCATCTTCATCACCTTGCTAATGTATGTTGGACTGAAGCAGCTCACATTCATGCAAATGATAAAAGGCAGAGGGTTGCTGAAGAACTACTGAGAGATTTCAGCTGCTGTCTGGGCTTTCACTGCCTTTCTTCACCTTCCTTTCTTCATGTGTTCAACACTTTCATTCTGTGTCAGTTGTTTTTATTACGCATAACTTCACTTGTAAACTAATTTGATTAGTTTTCTTTGCACATATGGATTTCCTTGGTTGTTAACAACATCCTCTGAAAAATTCAAGTCAACATCACCTTTAGAAATATGTTTTCTGTGGAAAAATTGTGAAGTTTTCAATGCTTATTTTCCTCGCTGTACTACATCCCTCGCTTATTAAACTGTTGTATGAAATGAATATTACACCACTGTTAAACTACAGTAACTTGTTTTTTTTTTAACCCAGTTGGTGCTTGTTTTCCTGTCCTCCTCATCAGTGGTGTCTGGAAAGTCGAGGCTGTTTAATGTTTCAGTCTGCTTAAGTAGCGAGTCATTCGAGGCTTGTAAGAGATAATTCAAATTGTGAGCGTTTAGTCGCAGTCTGGTGCCTGTGATGGGGATGTTGTATTACTGCAAATGGCCATTGAGAAATGTTTCAGTCTGGAGTCTGCTTGACAGGACTTGACTGAACCCACTGAACTCCAGAGAAAGCTTCACTATTTTACACACAGTTCTTCAGTTACTACAAACTCCCATTTGACCCATTTAGTAAATGTTTTGGAAAAACGAAACACTATTGGCTGCTTTCTTAAAAGGGGAGGAGCTTCTCTATGTCCCGCCCTCTCTTCATTTTTCAGTTGTGATCACGTCAAACAACGAATTAAAAAATGCACATTTTAAAGCACTGCACGGGAGCTGTTACACCTGGCTCAAAGATGTAACATAAAAGGAGACGACACGGCGAAATAAAGTCAAAGATATGATTTATTTTAACATCATTTGAAATAACATAATCCAAATTGTCAGTATCAGAATGTTCAATCAGTGTGAAAAGCAAATCAATGGATGCAGTGAGAGTTGTCAGCGCTAGTGTATAGATGCAAAACAAAACATAAAGCCCAAATTGAAGCGCAGCTCTGGCCAACTGCCAAGTGATTGAACAGCGGCCCTGACAAACTCTCTGACGGGGTTTAAATAGGGCGCTGACTGGCATCAGGTGCGCTGAAGGCACGCCTCCAACCTAGAACAAAAGCAAAAACATACAAAACCAAAACAATCCTAACAGGACCTTTAATGGAAAACAAATCAAAATTGAATGAATTATTTAACAAAAATCTTGGTTGTTGCATAAACACTTGTCTTGCATGAGCACAGTAAAAATGTTATGCCAAAAAGTCATGGCAACAAATGTTTTTATGTTACTTTAATAAGTGAAGCAGGTTTCAACTGCATCGTTTTAAGTTATACAAAATTTAGCAAAGCAACTTTTTTTTTTTACAGTGAAGCTCTGGCAGCTCTGCAAGAGAAAGCAAGATCAGTGGCACAAAATGCAATCCACTTGCTTTCTTGCCTGCTGTGTCATGACAGCAAGTTATCATGTTCATCTGTCAGCTGTCATTCTGACTGTCATCCCACAAACCAAACATATATCCAGATATTCAAGCGAAGAAACTATATGGATACATTCTTGGCAGATTTTTTAGGCATGGTGTTTAATATTTTATGCATCTTGATTTGTTCAACTGTGGCGAAATGGACCGATGTCTTCGTGGGGTTTATTTATAAACTAATTTCGAGAGGATCACGTGCTTTTAGGGCCAGACAGAATTTGCAGACATTTTTTGCTATTTCTGCGAAGTATTTTCTTAAAAATCTGTGGCTTTATGTGGAATGATTTTGGGAGTATCATAACTAAAACCTTAATATATGAAATAAAAGTAATACCTTTTTAACATTTATTTAATGTTTACAATGCAAATCTAATTAGATCCACTTTATTTAGTAAACAGAGCAAGTCTCTTGTATAAAATCTACTAAAACACCGGAAATTGTACTTTACAAACTGTATTGTAAATAAATCACATGAATATTTTCATATTAGTCAATAATATTACTGAAATTAATTTGAAAACTGAATAAATATACATTTACACACATTTACCCAAGTAAATAAACAGAATCAATGATGGGCTAAAAATCTGCGGAAATCTGCGGAATTCTGCGCGCGCAGATTCCGTGTGGCCCTACTAAGTTATGATTGAACACGACTGATACCACATCAGCTCAGCATATTGCACCAATCAGACGAATCCTGACACACTATAAATCCCCAGAGATTTCTTCTCTGGTCATCTTCGTCCTTAAAAATCCCCCCTTCCACCCCAACTCCTCTCCTTCTCTTATAGGGCGGCACGGCGGCCCAGTGGTTAGCACTGTTGCCTCACAGCAAGAACGCCACTGGTTTAGCCTTTCCCCGAGCCAGTTGGCGTTTCTGTGTGGAGTTTGCATGTTCTCCCCGTGTTCGCGTGCTTTTTCCCAGGGTTCTCCGGTTTCCTCACACTGTCCAAAAACATACAACATAAGTAAATCAACTACTTTTAAATAGCCTCTTAAGGCAACTCTAGTCAGATATATCTCAGCACATTCACAAGCGGGGGGAGTTATTAAGAGCTCAAACTCTCCTCTCACCCTTTGAACGGGAGGTAGCCCCGGGTTCAAGGATACTCTGAGCTCAGGGCTCTCTCCCGTGACAGCATGCTTTATAAAACTAGCTTTATAATCAATCACCAGCTAAGTGTGAACTCTTGAAAATATCTTGCTCTTGAATTTGGACTGGGAATCATTAGATAAAATATTTTTAAAATGCAACATATATATATATTAAACGTCTTATTGAAGATTAAAACATGTGAAAAGGTTAGTGAGGGGTATTTTTGACAGAAAATGGTATGATGGGAATGTCAATGCAGGATCATTGGATAAATGTGCTTGCACCAGCATTTTTGCAAAATTAAATAATGTTGCGCATGTTTCGTAACACTTCCCAAGTGAAATCATAGTAACCAAACCATTGTTTTGCCACAATAACCATCGTTTTACCATGATATTGGCTATAAAACCTATGCAGATGCTAATTAATTTAGCAAAGAAAAAAATACTTGACTGCTTCTATAATAAAACCAATGCCAGTGCACATATTTAGAGAACTCCTCATCCCCAGAGTTTAGTACTATAGTGAAGTTACAAGCTGGGGACACAGAGGTCCCGTTTACACTATCAGGTCTTGATGCCCAATTCCAATTTGTTGCCTCTATCTGATTGTTTTGCCTGTCCGTTTACATGTTCTTTTAATTGTGACTCATATCTGATAGGGCGCCACGGTGGCCGAGTGGTTAGCACGTTCGCCTCACAGCAAGAAGGTCGCTGGTTCGATCCCCGGCTGGGCCAGTTGGCATTTCTGTGTGGAGTTTGCATGTTCTCCCCGTGGTTGCGTGGGTTTCCTCCGGGTGCTCCGGTTTCCCCCACAGTCCAAAGACATGCGGTACAGGTGAATTGGGTAAGCTAAATTGTCCATAGTGTAAATGTGTGAATGTGTATGTATGGATGTGTTTCCCAGAGATGGGTTGTGGCTGGAAGGGCATCCGCTGCGTAAAACAAATGCCGGATAAGTTGGCGGTTCATTCCGCTGTGGCGACCCCGGATTAATAAAGGGACTAAGCCGAAAAGAAAATGAATGAATGAATGAATATCTGATACATGTGTTTACACTTGCCATACGATTTATGACGTTGCGCAAGCATTAAGGCGGGTTCTAGCATCTGCACCACACTAGCCACGATGGAAGAAATCGTCTTGCTTTTAGCTCTGTGAAGTATGTGAAGTTCGTCCGACTTTAAAATGATTTTGAGGCGGAGGAGGAGGGAAAGGGTCATCATCGCAGCTTGCGCCTATGGTTTATATATGGTGTCTTCCACTGACTCATCTCCGCACAGGGCAAGAAGGCAGGTAACTTCTGCCGTCGACCACTGACCACTTTCCTCCTTCATGGTTTCTCTGTTGTTGTTGTTGTTTTCGGCGTCTCCACACACGCTCTTCTCTCTACGTCATTAAACTGTGCAGAAGTACCACATTGCCGCATGTTTAATGACGTATAAAATGGAATCCCTCAGTAAATCTGATCTGCCTGTTTACATGATAGTCGCATCGTCACATATCTGATTTATATCTGATTTATTTCCACATATAAAGGAGGCCTGAAACCCATCTCTAAATATCTGAATGCATGTGTTTATTTCGTGTTTACACGATCATAGAACAGATCTGTGTAACACATGAGAAAAACATCGGAATTGGGTCACATTTAACTGGCAGTGTAAACAGGGCCAGAATAACTTAAAATAAATCCAAACCATTGCATCTTGCCTTTTTAGAAGAAAAGACGTTCAGTGAGCCATAACAGTTCCCTAGCAAAACCTGAGCAACCATTCAGAACAGCAGATAACATCGATATCAGGGCAGCGGTTTGCATGAGCTAGCACAATGAAAATGTTCTTCATTAGGAAATCTGTTTCCCCCTTATTTTTAAGAATGCACCCTGTTTTATTTGTTTGTTTAGCTGGTGTGTTTGTGTAAGTAAAAGGCGGTGAGTGAGTCACCTATCAGCACCACAGTACATTACTGCTTCACCTGACAGCTGAGGCGCTGCAAACCAGCAGAGCGACACAATATGACAGTTTAAGACAATTATTACAGCTTTCCCTCTCTCCTGCTCACTGTCATTCTTCACCGTTAAGAAAACACACACACACACTTCTCAGCGCAAGATTATTTACACACTTTATACACTGTGCATCATGTATAAAATTGCATTAAGTATCAGCAGGTGAAGTAAGAGAGATGAAGGGCTTCATCTGTTATACCTGAGGGTCAAATTCATCCTCGCTCAGAGAAACCTGATTGCACTGTAAAAAATAGTCACTGCCACTGTTTGTCGTCCTGACTTTTTGTCGTATATATATTTTTTACAGCAAACAGACACATTTTAATTCATGTGTTTTAAACGAAGAGTGAGACAAAAGCTCTCTCACACACACACACACAATGTCACAAGGACACATTTGAGGTAAACATGCAACTAGCAACATGATATGCTTTTAAGATGCAGATGGGTCTCATCATCTTATGTGTGTGTGTGTGCGTGTGTGTGTGTGTGTACGTGTGCGTGTGTGTGTGTGCACGCGCCTTGTATCTCTCACTTTGTGGGAATCAGATGTCCCCAGATGTTGGGGAGTGTGTGTACATGTGTGCACTTTGTATTCATCCTGTTGTGTGAACCAAATGTCCCCACAAGTATAGCAATACCAGTACATTTTGACCTTTGTGGGGACATTTCTTCAGTCTCTATGAAGAAAACAGCTCATAAACAACACACAACTGATCAAACACAACACACAACTCCTCCCTCCTAATTATCGCTATGTGTGTGTGCACCTTGTATTTCTCATGTTGTGGGAATCGAATGTCCCCACAAGTATTGCAATACCAGCACATTTTGACCTTGTGGAGACTTTTCTTTGGTCTCCATGAAGAACGGCTCATAAACCACACACAACTGATAAACACAACTCCTCCCTCGTAATTATGGCTGTGTGTGCACCTTGTGCTCCTCAAGTTGTGGGGACCAAATGTCCCCACAAGTATAGCTATACCAACACCAACACATTTTGACTTTGTGGGGACAGTTTGTTAGCTCACAAATTGCACAGAATTAAGTATTTTGAAAATGCAATAGTAGAAAAAGTAGAACTGTGTGTGTGCGTGTGTGCATATGTGGGTGTGTGTGTGTCTGTTTATGTGTGATGTTTGTGTGCCCTGGATTCCTTATGTTGTGGGGACCAAATGTCCCCACCTGTATAGGAATACCAGTAAACTTTGGCCTTGTGGAGACTTTTTTTAGTCCCCATGAGGAAAACGGCTCATAAATCCTCATAAATCACACCGAATTAAGCTTTTGTACAGTATAAAAATCCTCATGTCTATGGGCAGTCCCCATAAAGTTAGCTGTGTGTGTGTGTGGTGTTTGTGTACTTTGTATTCCTTACGTTGTTGAGACCAAATATCCCCACCAGTCTGGGAATACCAGTAAATTTTGACCTTGTGAAGACTTTTTTTATTTGGTCCCCATAAGGAAAATGGCTCATAAATCACACAGAATCAAGTATTTGTACAGTGTAAAAATCATCATGTCTATGGGAAGTCCCCATAAAGTTAGCTGTGTGTGGGGTGTTTTGTGTACTCTGTATTCCTTATGTTGTAGAGACTAAATATCCCCACCAGTATGGGAATACCAGTAAATTTTGACCTTGTGGAGACTTTGTTTTTTTTGGTCCCCATAAGGAAAACGACTCATAAACCCTCATAAATCACACAGAATGAACTATTTGTACAGTATAAAAATCATCACGTTTATGCGAAGTCCCCATAAAGTTAGCTGTGTGTGTGGTGTTTGTGTACCCTGTCTTCCTTATTTTGTGGGGACCAAATGTCTCCACCAGTATGGGAATACCAGTAAATTTTGACCTT